>JAYRBV010020021.1:0-11587 GCA_036023255.1 Mitrocomella polydiademata
CGAAACATGTACTCAACAAAATTAAAAACTATCGTTGTTTTTATACAAATAATTTGCAGCTTTGTGATAAAAAGAAAAATTTTTAATAATATATTCATCTCGAAAATGGTCAAACAGGAACAATAGTATTTTCAGGAAACAAGATGATTTTTAAGTAGCCTGATACTACAGCAAAAAGCTTTCCAAAATTGACTAAAAGATAAGTTGAAAAGTGTTGAAGAAACCCCCTACCCTTCCAATGTTAGTTATAAAAGTTACTTTATCATCAGTGGCGACAAGTTATTTCTAAAAGGCCTAACTTGATCTACTTTCGCATAGTAGATTTATTGTTAACGGAAGGATCAATTATATAAAGTTAATTGATGTTTGTTACTGCTTTCAAAACGAGATGTAATTTTCGAAAATAAAATGACGTGGGATGTATAAGAAATCTTGTTGTGTCATCTATTTTCGTTTTACACCGAGTTTCAATTTTCGTCATTATCCATTGCGGAATAAAACTTTTGTCGTTATTTCTTGAAATATAGTCATTCTCGATACTTTTGCACAGAATTTAAAAAAATTCAACAAACACAATTGGATTTTTTACTCTTCGTAGAAATTTGATAACACTGTATTAAACCGTGCAACTTTATAAAAATATCGCAAAATATTGTGCGAAAAAATAATTAATTTTGCTCATCTATTTTTAAAATTAAAGAGTTTGTTTTTCTGATTATCTATCATTCGCCATTCAATTTTTTTTTTTTTTTTTTTTATAATTTCATGGAAATAATTGCTATATGATTGGAGACACGTAACCCTTAGATACATGTTTTTGAACGCTTGTACTGTAGATTTATACAGTGTGATTTGCAGACTTTACTATAACTCCGTTATCCAGAATGGTATATTTTTCCTGAAAAGAGGAATGAAACTTTAAAATTTTCAAAATTACCAGAAAATTATCAAAAACTTTGTTCGAAAATGGTTTTAAAAATTGGATTGTTTTTTATTTTTGTTTGGTCTGATGATTCATCATTATTATCATATCTAGAAACTAACTAGTCTTACCCCTCAAAATATAAACACTAAATCAGGATAGCATAACAGTTATTGCGTTTTACCGGTGCTTTTCTTGATATTTAATTCACTCATTTAATTCATGATGGCATAAAAAAAGACTAGTTCGAATATGAGAAAAGTATTTAAAAACAAGGTTTAAATAAATACACAAAAAGTCTGATTATAAAGTGTCAATTGGGTCACTTTCTTTCAAAACTAATAACTGACGCTATAAACACCACCCCTCGTTTTCTCCCTTGCTCAATTATGGCAGCTACAGCGACTATAGTATTGGTTTACCATAGGGAATTCACCATTTAAACTGTAACGACTTCCTGTAAGACGAAACAAATTACATGATAAGTATGGTGAAATGCCAGTTGCGCACCATAATTATGACAACAGCAGCAGATTATTAAAGAATTTTGTTTATTTAAAAGGAGGAATTCGAAAGTACTCAAGTCATTGCTGAGGAAGATTCTATGTGTGCAGATGAGCAATAAATGATAGAATCAAGTGTAAGTTTTTGACAAGATATATAGTGGTTGGGAGAGCTTGCATCCATATAAGCAAGCAGTATATTCTGTTTCTAAACCCATTTGAACGACGAATTTGAATTGCGTTTTGTATTGGCGGATTGGAAAAGGATCTTGGTTAAAAAAACATCAAACAACGAAAATGAAAAGTCTTTTCCTGAAACTATTCATGTTGCTAGTTTGCACGACTTTGGGATGTCATGGTATACGTAATCTGGTGAGAGACAGCAATAATAATTTTGGAACGCTTTTATCACCAGCAACGTTCCGGGATACTGATCAAAATCCAGCAGTGAGCAACAGAATATCTTGGCCTGTTCCTAATCTTACTGGTTTCAGATATTTCGGGAACACCGCAGAACCAGTTCATGTAAGTTTTGTTAATTACCAGGGTGGGATTTGTCCAACATTGACAAGTGAAAAAGCGAAAATACAACTAAGGAATTGTTTATTTTGCAGTAAGACTATAGACCTTCTCGAGACACTATTTATGGTACAGGTAGATTCTACTAGGCTACTTGTGGTATTTAATCCGCTGGGGGTGTTTTACCATGATGATTTTTAATAAAACGTCTTGGAAGACCTTCCAAAAACAATGTATGGTCTGGTAGAGTATGAAATTCAGACAATGATTGCATGTGTCCTATCTTTTTAAAGGTGACTGCACCTGTATTTATTCAATGATGAACTCAATTCCATGATCTTACTGAGACTCAATTACATGAATATGTTAAATTTGATAACTTTAGTTGTATCACAATCAGCTCATCTTCAATCGTTATGTAATCAATTCATAACTCGTCATCATAAATTATGACAAGACACAATGACGAATCATGACACAACAGTTTTAGCTTGTTGAGTTGTATGTAGATCTGATGGCATATTCCAATACTGGATATAAAGCTATAATTACATTTTACAAGTTACAAAAAGCAAATGTAAACACATTAATAAATTTGACTCGTGTACCCTCTTGTTCATAGGCAAAAAATATTGCATTCAATTATATAAGCTAAATTATTTTTGATATCGATGTAATTTATATTTTCATGACGTAATTCCACATTAAAAAGGTATTTTATAACAAACGGAGAAAATGAATAGATTATGCATTATCCAATTGATTTATGTACCGCTTTTTCTGTACGTCCCTCTCGGCATTGCAACCAACCTCGTTCCCAGGGCTTTTCTCTGCTTTTTTTATTTTTTTTGACGACGCGGAAGATGGCCCTAGCACACTCTGACAAAATCTGCTCAAAGCAAGCAGATTTTAATTATGCGACACTCTTACGTATTATAATTACTCCAAAGTAATTTCCTGCAAAAAAAACGCTCTTTTCTATAAGTGTTACAGTTTTATTGAAGAAAACCATGTGTAAGAGAGTGCTGTTGATTTTTTACTTAACAGACATTATTATTACTCCCAAAAGGCTATTAATGATTGTGAATATATCCTTTTGTTAAAGTTTTTAGCTCCTATTCAATTACGCATGCTTTTGAAATTCTTGCATTATCATATAAAATAATTTACGTTATTTCAATAAAAAATCTGCAAACATATAATTTGCATAGATTAAGAGATTCATTTTAGCCAATCACGACGGAGAACCGGCCATAGTTGTCCAAGGCCATCTTCCACGTCGGCAAAAAAAAATTAAAAGCGAGAAAAGCCCTGGGAACAAGGTTGCATTGCAACAATACAGTTTCAAATAACAAAATAAAAATAATATCCAAAATTATATATAGTACCATGTTCATTTGTTTAGGTACATTATAATGGATTCCTAACGTTTAATGGAGAATCCAGGGGCATCATCGGCGGCCTTGCTTGCGTCCAAACTGCAAGTAATAATATTGACCTGGTTTCCGTATACTCTTCGAGATATACATCGGGGGCGGTTTCCACATTCGAAGTTACCGACACTGAAACCAGGAGCTTACTTCTGACTGATTTGAGAAATACTCTGCAAACTGGGAACCGTAGACTTCAAGTCACACCAAGACCTATTGACAGTGAGGAAGGATCCTTGCAAAGAATTATTGCCATAACGTGGTTCCAAATGCGGGCCAGGGTGAGTTAACAGTAATTTTCCTCCTTTATAATTCTGAAGTATATGTTTGTATAGCTGACCACGCTTCACATACAACGTTTTTTCATGTTCAAATGGAAAATGCTAGCAAAAGCTGAAGGTAAGTGTGACCAATAGCATTACCCCGCAGGCGCGTATCAATTTTAGTCAATTTCAGTCAATTTCGAATTCGATGTGCTGCTTCGCAGACACCTCTTTTTCCCGCAGATACGCGCCTGATTACCACAACACTTAATTAATGTTTTAGTGGCGCTTTGTAAAACCAAGGAGAAACCGTTTGAATTGGAAACATCTAATATTCCATACAACGTCTTCACATCTACTGTTATTGACTTCAATGAAGACCTGAATAAAAGTCGCGCTGCTCTTTTTAAAAACTCATGGTGCAAGCATTGTACGTTTCTGGCGTTCGACGCTGTATTAGCAACTAGTATGAGTACAACCTTGTACCAGAACATTGGTTGAGGCTTTTATTACCTATTTTTGACATTTAGGGCAGCACTAAAATTCAAAAAAATGCTTTGTCTCCCTTCGTTGATTGTTGATTACTTTTACTGTATGAAGCATGGATTAGGGATTATGTTATTAAAGAAATGACGAGTCTTTTACATAACCATATTTTGAGGAACATTCTTCCCCGGAAACTCTGAATGTGGCTTACAAGCGGCTCTTTAGACTGATTTGTTTTGATCTAACTCTAAAACCTCAAAAATATGTATACTAGGTGACTAGGTGGTACAGACGTATTTATAGACTTCCTCGGGTAAAATTTGCCAGACTTTTAATGATATAAATTATTTTGTCTTTAGCCAGGTGAATTAAACACCTTTCAAGCTTTCCTGATATTGACCAGCAATAACCAGTGGTTTGTTTTGATCAACTTTCGATCACTGGACACGAACATTGTTGATCTCCAAGGAATTCAGAGACCTTGTCGTACACAGGTAAACTTTCCATTGTCACTTTTTCCACAATTTCGGTAAAACTCGTTAACCTTTAGGAGCTGAGTGAAGCCATTTGGCGTTCTGAAAAGCCGAAATACCGTTATCTGTTTCGACGCCCATAACTTTTGATCACTACATTTTTGTGATACAATTAAATTTACAGAACTTAAAAGATAGCCATTGAAATTGTCCTTCGTATGATACCAAACAGTATTGGTTTTACTCTTTTCTGAAATGAAAAATGATCTTTTAATGTCTAAAAAGAAAGGGGTCTCTTCAAAAAATGTAGTGTATTCTAAGGGTTTCGTTTCTTTCTTTGCAAAATTATTTGTCTGACGCGGGAATTAAAAACACGTGTCCTTATTTGTTATAAGGTTGGAGTCAGTAGAAACGGTGCTGTAATTACCAGAGGAAACAACATGGGAATTGAAAGTTTTGGTTTCCTGTTTGGTGTTCCTAACTTCGCTGAGTACTTTTCAAACGAACCACAGTTTGAGGATCTTGGAAGCTTTGTATTTGATATCAACGCAGGAACAGGTTGGTAACTTTCCATGAAATGAAACGTCTTTGCAAATGAAACGGTAATGCTCGAATAAGCAGTCCCTCTCTTTGAGCGAAATATTCTGAAATATCTCAAGAAAGAGCCTCTTTTTAAACATTTGGTAAAGATGGATATCTAATCAAATAAAGACTTCTTAGTACCCGTTTCGATTAGCACCCGAAATCGAATTTTTGAATAAGCCCCGGACGCTATAAATCGAAAAGTTTATTAAGACATTATGAATGGTACTTATCGGACAAAACGATGTCAGATAAACATGGCCTGTTTGAAGGTAACGAAAATTTTGTGGAAAAAGGTTTTATGACTTTTATGATGATCGGACTTTAATTTTGGAAAGTATTATTGCGTTACAATATCTGACAATCCATCGAACTTTTTTCAGGGAACCAACCTGTGCCAAGAACTGCACAATGCGGACCGCTAAACAGCAATAACCGCCATTTTAAATGTTTCATTCTCGATAGAGCTAGTCAGGCTCAGACGCAGACAGGACGACGACGGAGACGATCGTTCGATGAAGAGTTGCAGGAGTTGGATGACTCACCATACTATCCTTATCGTCATCATAACGAGTATCCTAAACCAACCATTTCAACGACGATCGCTACCACTCCAGTATCAACAACAACAACAACAACAACAGTTAGTACGACAACTGCACCTACACCTGACGATCTCGCCAACCGGTTCTGTCAATACAGAGACACTGGCATATTTGGGCTCTCACCTGTCTGCAACTCTTTTGTGTTCTGCCGACCAGGGCGGAATGGTCCCGTAGCAGAAGTTGGCGTGTGTCCCAAGGGACAGAACTTTAATCAACGTTTCAAAAGTTGTGACTTTGCCGAGAATTTCTCGTGTTTCATCACGAATGTAACAGGTAAACTTACTTTTGATTCTTAAAGGTAATATTGCCTTTATGTAATTTCATATCAAAAAGTTTAATTACTCTTGAGAGGAAGAGCACGTGCAAATATTTCTTGAAACCAATATTGATCTGAAACGGTCATTCGGGAAAGGTCTGTTGAAAGTAAACATTTTTTTTGAAACAATAATATACCCCTGGATTTTTACTCCCAAACATTATTTTAGGCTTCACTTTTAACCGTTTTTGACCAGTTTTTAAAGGACGTTGATTGAGAAAAACCCACCATCAATTAATTTCAAACTAATAAAGTTAAAGGCAACAAGTACCATTGATTAAGGACCAAAACAAATTAAGCTTATGATAAAGTATTCGCTGTTGTCTTTTATTTCATTTAGTTTTTACAGTATAGTTCTAACTGTAAACCAACTGCAGTGCCTTATGCTTACTTTATAAGACCGTACTAACGTCTCGTCCAATTCAATTCTACAAACGTGCACACAATGAAGAAAACACTGTATTGTAAACAACTCTAAAGGCAATGTAGCTCAATTACATTAGTGCGGTCTTATAAAGCAAGCCTTCCTTTAAACCACATTAAATCAATTTACCTTACAACTCTTTTTATTCCAGTAACTGGGCTAAACTTGCCACCAAAACAGAAACCACTTCACCGAGACATTTGCCACGACAAGTCATCAGGAATCATCGCAGACCCAGCGTCTTGCCGGCACTTTTACGCATGCACCAACGGCCGTTCGATAAGAATGAAATGCCCGGCAAAATTATTCTTTGATATTCGTGGATTTTGTAATTGGCCCAGAAATGTGAAATGTGTCAACGGAAAGCGGCACAAACACCACAGCCACCGACACCATCATCAGCATGGTCATCATCATCGACAACACATACCAAATGGAGCAATGAATTGACGTCTTGATGTTTGTAGGACAAAATTGATATCGCTGCTTGCATGCAACGCAAATCGCAGTATTTAAAAAATAAATCCATAACTAATTATCTAAATTAATAATTATCTCCAGTTGGACTTTGATACCTCTCTAATCCATTGATGAACCGAATTGGAGACGAGATAGAAAGGAAACTATTAACAATAAAACTAAATCTAGGCATCGTATATTTTTTATGCTTGCTGACTTGAATATTCTTAAAATAACTATATGTATATGTAATAAAGATTAAGTATCTTCTTTCCCGATTCATGAAAATATGAAATGTCTTGTTTACTTCTAACTTTAACTTAGTAACATCCTTTAAGATCGTTTTCCACTTGCATTTTTATCATACGAAGGGACTTTTTTCGAAGCCAAATGAGAAGTCATGCCATTGAAATGCATCAGTACGTGTGACCTTTTTCGTACGATAAAAAGCGCAAAAAGAAACGGCTTTTGAGGTTTCAAAATAAGATGTTCAATGGCGCGCTGATGATATACATTGCAAAATTATCATGTTTGCTTTACGCAAACTTTCAAAATTCTTGTTGATCGTGAAGACTGTTGGATACATGGAAACGCCATATTTGTCTGTCCTTAACCAAAACACACAAATAAAGAGTAGTTTACATTTAGTTTTTTCAAGTTTCTAAGAAAAGCTTTGAAAGACTCGGATTGCGTGGTGGTATTTATGTTTTTCAAAGCAAAAACCACAAAATTTCAAAAACTATTTTGAAGATGAATATTGAGCTAAGTGGTATATGTTGAAAAAATAAAATGCAGAATCTTATACGAAAGTTATTTGTTGTCTTCTCTTGTTTGTCATTCTGTCACGCTATCCGAAATTTGGTTAGGGACAGGAATAATACTTTTGGGGAACTTCTTTCACCAAAAAGACTCCAGCATGTTGATAATAATCAAACTCGTCGAGCTGTCACAAATAGACGTTCTTGGCCTATTCCAAATCTGGCAGATGGTCTCAAGTACTTTGGAAATCGACCAGAGCCTGTCCATGTGAGTTATTTGTTATTTTCTCTAGGGAGCCTGCCAAAACGATTGTCGAAAGAATTGTTCTTAAATCATTCATTTGTACGACTACAGAATGATTTAACAACGATTGAGATTGAGGAACGATCTTGAAAGAACAATGTCTAGAAATAGTTCCTCTTTGTTTCTTGGAACGATTTCAAAAACAACTAGCAACAAATTAATTCGAACGATTTAAGAACGATTTTTTGAGCACTCTCCTTTAGTAGCGACGAGTTTACGATCACAAGCAGTGCCGTATTTAGAAAATATTCACACACATAGTCATGCACATCAGATGGAGAGTCTTTTAATGATTGTGACTACCTTTTAAAAGTCAATCACACTCCTCGGCAGAGACATGACTATCAGTCTAATTATTATTACCGGAGTGTGTATATGAAACGCTGACCATCTTAGAGTTTTTAGTTTGGTTTCTCACTCCAAAAACGTCAGTTAACAAACAAACAAATATTCAATGCAAAGTCTTCACATCATTGACGTCAAACAAAAACCTGAATAAAGCGTACCTTTCTTCTTTTTTAGAACGTCAAGTGCTGGCGCGCAGCGCCCATATTTTATTGTTATTGTTTTATGGCGCAAGCAGTGTACATTCAGAGCGTTTGACGCTGCGTTTAGCAGCTAGTATGTTCTAAATACGGGTGGTTATAGGCGCGTATATATACACAGTGTACTATAAGCTAATTTTAACGTATTTTGGAACAATTTTCCTTTCGTATTACACTTTTTAACTTGCAGTATTTAGTCAACTAAACTTATGTCTGTAAACTTTTCTATTGAAACTATTATATAGTAATCCACTAAATCTTATTCCAAACTCAGTCAACTAAAAATAAATATAAGAATAATTTAACAAACACAACCCTCCCGCCCCATTCCCGATTAAGCGTCTCTCCTGAGAGCCAAAATTTTAGGTCATTAGGTCATTTCTGGCACTCTCATTGCTTTGAGAATAAAAAGTTTTAAGAACTTGTTTCGATATTTTCCGATTTTTCATCGTCAACTTGTGACCTATTATATTGTATCATTCCAACTATAGTACAGGAACGTATTTTCTAAGTATTAAATTAAGTAGTAAATATTGAATTAATATTTTTAGGTACACTTCAATGGATTTCTAACGTTCAATAGAGAAACCAGAAGTATCATTAGGAATCTGAGATGTGTACCAGCTGCAAGTAATAATAGTGACCTGGTTTCCGTGTACTCCTCAAGATACACATCGGGGTCGGTATCTACGTTCGAAGTTACGGACAACGCGACAAGAAAAATACTTCAAGAGGATTTGCAGAGGTCGCTCCATCAAGACCTAAATCCATCAAGATCTACTGAACTAAACGTCACGACTCGAGAAATAAATGCTACACTGAAGAGCGTTACGGCTATCACGTGGTTTAAAATGCGTCCCAAGGTAATAAGAGTCAGCCGTAGCGACGTATTAGAACACCTTGTCAAGCATTTCACCTAGTTAAGCAATTTATGTGGTGTTTACTCTTATTGAGTGAGCACATAAACATAAATTTTCTCTTGGAATTAAAACATAAGAAACAAGAAGAACTAAATTAAAAACAAACTCTCATTAATTCCAATCTGATATCAAAACTGCTCAAGACTCCAAATATTTTATTTGACATGGAATCATGTTACATCAACATAAATGGAGATTTTTTACTGACCTAAATGTCACGACTCGAGATTATCACGTGGTTTAAAATGCCTGCCAAGGTAATAATAATAAGGTCCAGCAGTAGCAACGTGGTCCACCGTATGGACTTTGTATGGATGCTTTTCAAGTGATGTCTCTAAATTTTTATTCTAGTTACATTATCCGTGAAGTCCCTTAAAGGCATTTTTTCACAAACACATTTTATACATTTTTCTTTTCATTTTTCAGCCCGGTGAACTGAACACATTTCAAGCTTTCTTGATTCTAACCAACAACAGTCAATGGTTTGTTTTGATCAATTATCATTCGGTGGATACAAATAGTGTCGAAATTCAATCAAGGATCCGTAAATTTACGTGTCCCACAGAGGTAAAGATTCACAGTTACCCAAACAACTTATATAGAGCAAACCTTTTCTCAGTGTAAACAGTGTTGTATTCGCTTAGTATAAAGCTAGGAGCGTAGGAACACATACAAGAAGCTTTTGTGCACGGATGAAAAAATACATTTAACCCTATATTTACGACGAAAATCTTTAACAGAAAATAAACCGATAACTATGCTAATTTTCAAAGCAGAACAGAATTGTTTTTAGAACTCTTTGGAATGCAATTTTAAAAAAGTCGATGACGTCATCAAAAAATGGCCGCCATTTTTGATTTTTATTTTCAACTATTTTTTTTATAAAGTGGAATATCTTAATCATATCAAAAGTTATGAGGGGGCACTACCCCCCCCCCCCCTGCCACTACGAGGCACCATAACAGCCTGCCGTGAATAGGATTAATTGGATTTTGTAAGATGAACTAGCTGCCATTGCAGTGCAACGTGTTTCTAAAGTAGATTATTTTCAACCATGGATTACCATTACTTTATTGCTTTTGCATTGCGTATGTTAACGGGACAAGAGTTCATCTGCGTGATATTTCCACCTTTTTATTAATTTTTGCTATTCAAGCAACTTACTGCTACGTAAAGTGTTTTTTGCAGAATATACTTACATTTATTGAGAAATTGACTTCTTTTTTTTGCGAAATACAGTTTAAATGCAAATTCCTATGATTAGCTTCGTAATTAAGTCTCATGGGAGTAGCAAATTTCATCAATGCGTAAAATAAAGGTTCCAACACCCTTGAAATGATAGGAGCACGTGCAAATATTTCTTGAAACCGAGATTAATAATAAAATCTATGTATAAACGGTATTTCGAGAAAGGTCTATTTTACCGTGGCTGATTCGGACACAACTGTTTGTATTCACCCTTGTTTTGAATTAAATTACATCGGTTTTAGAGAAGTAAAATTGAAACATGTGATATATTTTAATGACTTGGGTCAAGAATTTATAAAATTCGTTTAATCAAAACAGGCTTCGTGTCAGAATACGCGGCCGCTAGTTTAAACAAGCGGCCGCGTATTTGCTATCCGCGACGGATGAATACAAACAGTTTTGTCCGAATCAGCCACAGTAATATTTACAATCAAATATGTTTATTCGTCATTTTTCGTTCTTTCTAAGGTTGGAGTCAGCAGAAATGGCGCTATTAAGATAGGAAACAACAACATGGGAATTGAAAGTTTTGGTTTTTTGTTTGGTGTTCCCAACTACGCTGGATACTTTTCCAATGTGCCGCAGTTTGAAGACCTTGGTATTTTTGTTTTTGATATCAACCCTGGTGCAGGTCAGAATATTGATATTTAACACTATTTGCTCCGGGCTTTTGGGGTCTCAAATAACCCAAAACACGTGTTTTCTATGTGCAACTTTGTCGAACCATATCTCAAGAATCGCATAACATTGAAAGGTTAAAAGATTCCCTATCGAATAGATATCAAGTTCTAAGTCACTACGGCGCGCCAAAAAGTGCAAAAATAATTGAT
>JAYRBV010020032.1:0-10247 GCA_036023255.1 Mitrocomella polydiademata
GACAACTGATCAGCAAAAGAAAGATGACAGAGTACGACTCAAGATAATTACACGATAACTGATCAGAAAAAGGAAGATGAAAGAGAATGACTCAAGATAATTACACGATAACTGATCAGCAAAAGGAAGATGAAAGAATACGACTCAAGATAATTACACGATAACTGATCTGCAAAAGGAAGATGACAGAGTACGACTCAAGATAATTACACAACAACTGATCAGCAAAAGGAAGATGAAAGAGTACAACTCAAAGATACTTACACGATAACTGATCAGCAAAAGAACGATGAGGAACATTGCTTTTTCTTTTAACTTCATCGTCGTCTTCATCATTGATAACTAGAAAATGAAAAATGACAAAAATTGAAAAAAATGAAAAAAGAAAAATGACAGTATTTTAAGCCTTGGAAAAAGTATTTTAAGCTTTGAAAAAAGAACTGATGTTATGTGGAATGGTTAAGTCCTGATAATAGTTTTTAAACTGGTAATTACTGAAACAAAATAACTCAGACGCACATATAAGGTAAACATCAGAGTTATGTAGATTATTGGGACTTTTAACCAAGGTAATGTGATGCTCTAACGAATAATTATGAATATATTTAACTTGGGTTAATAATTTTACTTTCGTAAGAATCTTACTTCCTGAAAACGGAATAGGTAACATGGCTCCAATTGGTATCGAGAAATGCTCTAAAGAATAAACACAGTGGAATAAACGAATGGTTTTTTAAGTGAAGAAGATTCCATGAAGCACACACCAGATTCTTCTATTAGAAGTCAATAAGATTCTGTTAGTGTTTATAAAACCAAACGATGCCATGGGAACTTTTTCAAGTAAAGCAATTGTTTCCATTTTTAAACTCACTTCTAAGAATGCTACTCTTTTTGGCTGCTACCGGAGTATCATCAACATCATCTTGTTCATCTTCTACTTCTACAAAGTAAGCATCAGATGTTGTGTAAAGAAATGAAACATTAGTTTGTCAAACGGCGCAACTCTTTATGCTGCTGAAAAGTTAGATTTCCCATTTTATTATGTTGTGATGACAGGGTTGGGTTCAGTTTTGAGACTTGAAAAGCAAAATCAATATTCTTTGTAATAAAAGGAACTGACTGTGTTTTTCTTACGGAAGTGAAAATTAGTAAGGCAAAGTTCTTCAAAGTTTCAGATTGCTTCGAACAGAGGGCACAGAAAGTTTTCGTTAGGGATGGATGATCCATACATACTACAAAAGTAATTCAAAAGTACCTCGTTTATGTTTTTTCTCAAGATACATCTCTGGCACAGGAACAACTACATAAAAAAAAATAAGAAAAATAATATTAAAGTGTGAACAAACTTATCTTGACTCTACACACTACTTTTATTCACATTCAAGGGAAAAGTAAATTTGGGTTTTGGAAATAGTCATTTTTGGTTTCAAATCATGAATTAACCACCGAAATATTATAAGAAATTAAATATTTTGATTATAACAACATTTTTTGATCTTTATTATTATTTGTATAAATATTTTTAGTATTGTAGGGGTAATTCTAAATGGACAACCGACGACAATTGTCTACAAATCAAGTAAATATTATGAAGCTGTGGAAATATGACGCTAGAAGCTCGTAATCTGCTGCTCGGGAGTTCGAGTCTACCACCGGTCACAGTGATGAGGATAACCTCTCGTTAGGTTCCGTTGTAGATGTTTCGGAATGCAGACAGGGCCCTCATTGATAACAGTCTACTTAATACCCATAGTACTACTTAGTACTGAAGAGGCTACCCTGGGTAAATATTCGTCAATAATAATTATAAGGATTCACACAACAACATACTGTTTCTATTTCTATAACGACCCTGTTTCCAAATAGCTCTTCCGTTTGCATCTTGTGACTGTTCCATAACTACACAAATAAAAATAGTACACACTTTAAATCTTTCAGAGGCATTAAAATACTTAGAAGTAGCCAACCCAGGGCTTGTTTTCAATTTATAGAACACGATGGACTTGGACTTCTTCACGAAACAAGGTTTACCTTAGAACGCATTATTTTTTCAATTTAAGGGAAAACTCTAGACCGAAAAAACCTCTTAGAGTAATGAGTTAAGTAAAAGAATTTATAAGAACTAACAACTTCTTGAAACACCTTTAAGAATTATTTTTGACATCTTTTGTAACTCACCGCAAGAAATAACGGATACAAGGGTTAGCCATATCACAAGATATTCCATCGCCAATCCTGTTGTAATGTTCTGAAATTTAAAATTATTATTCTCAACTTCTGTTTTCTTCCACCATTTTGATTTTGCATTTCTTGTACCGAATATGAGGTATTCTTAAAACACTTTTCACGCTTCAGTGATTTTCTCTATGGAAACAGCTTAATTAATACGAGGCTTATGAGCTTATTGACACAATTGTTCAATGTCTGTCACAATTCACAATTGTACTGTTAAAAGCTGCTGCCGGTAAAATCTTGTCTCTGTTTGACGCTTATTTATGAATGAAGCCACTCC
Organism: Mitrocomella polydiademata; assembly: GCA_036023255.1. Taxonomy (NCBI): domain Eukaryota; kingdom Metazoa; phylum Cnidaria; class Hydrozoa; order Leptothecata; family Mitrocomidae; genus Mitrocomella; species Mitrocomella polydiademata. Next base: position 2,513 of record JAYRBV010020032.1, read on the forward strand.
TATTCCCCTGTTCTCACATTGGGATGAATGATAAACTTCTAAACTAATCTATCGAAGCACATTAAAAATGCTCTGAAAAGATTTTGACGCTGAAATCAAATGATAATGCTTTCACATTCTCTGGCATGCGAGTAAGCATGCGTACTGAATTTCTTTCAATTTTTTAAGTCTTGTTTCAGTGCCCAGGTTAAAAGATCAAGTTTTAACATAATATTATTATTGTTATTATAAATCAAGCAACTATTAAAAAATACATGGGTGCTAAATGGTGGACTGCATGTAAATATTAAACCTCCCGAATTAACCCAATTTTTTACTAGCTAGTGAGAGAGAATTGAGAGAGATAGAAGAATTTTTTGGTAATTAAATTTCCAAAAAAATATCGAATTATAATCGACTTGAAAATTTATAAACGTTTTCAAAATGAGATATTATTACCCCAATTATAAAATAAGAAAGGGAATATTGAAAAAGGGCACATTGGCCATCAATGTCCAAATATTGAAAATGGCCAAATACCGATGTCATGACCTACTGCAGTTAGTCTGATTCGGCAGACCTTAAAATAAACACATTTGTTTAAGACAACTACGTTTTTGCACTGTATGCAAATCAGACTAACTGCAGTCAACTCCATCCATACATGACGACGACACAAAAAGTAGACTTGGATCCATATTTATAAGAGTAACTAAACACATCAATAATCATACACTGACTGTGACCAAGCATTGAAAAACTAATGCAAATTAAAACCTGCCTTTTTGTACGCAGATGCTGAGAATGCATTCTCACTCAAAAACCAAGGATGTTCTTGCAAAAACACTCGTGGTAATAATACGTTGCTTAAATTGCCAAAAGTGAACATCGAGTATGAAGAGAAAAAGATTTCGCAGCAAAGGTTTATAACGAATTGCCAAGAGAACTTTTAAAGCAAAATGATTTTAACACCTTCAAAAAACTTCCTGAAATTTTAAACGTTTTAAATATATGTATATAATATATACTCGCTTTATAACTTCATAGTCAATAACTCACACTTTCTTTGCCCTCAAACAAATCTTTCTCATCATGTTCAATAAAAGAGGCAATAGTTTGGTTTTGATGCTGAGAAAATTGGAAATATGCTCCTTTTTCTATTTGTACTTCCAAGACTGGCTGAAAGAAGTTGATTTCACCAAAAGAAGAAACGATAATCAAACAAGGAGGTCGTGTCGAAATCTTTGGTTTAATATTTCTCCATTCATTAGCTGCAGGTTTGTAATTATGAGGGAACGTTTTTTATTAAGGTTGTTTCAAATTACATATTTCCGTTTGTAATTAATAGTCACGAGTTTAAAATGATGATCTCGCAACTATAATATTTGATATGAACACGTGCCAAACCATAAAGCTTTAAAACCAAAATTGCTTGGTTCATGAAAAAACAATGTGTCGTCCGGCATGATATATTTTTATGGCCTTAAAATAAATATTTTGCCAAAGTTTTCTATTAAATCTAATGATGTAATCAGTCAATTAGAATTATCAGTTATAAAGAGAGACCAAAAATTTCTTGTGTTTAAATTTTTGATTGACAGTGAAACATAAATATTAATGATAATTATCAACAATTTTAACAAAAATAGTGTAAAGTTTATTTCTTTGGTAATCTTTTCGCTATTTTTGACACCTTATTCTATAATTCGAAAACGCAATATGTTATAATCCAGCATCCATTACGAAAATAATAAATTATCTTACTGCCAGTTTTCTTTTCTCCAGAAATAATGGTTGGTGATCGAAATGGGCGTAGTTGTTCTAAATTCTTTCACAAAAGTGGATATGAAACAAAATAATTGAAACAAAATAATTATGACGATATCAGCCACTTGAGGGAATGTCTTGTTGGAGAGAAAAACATAATTAAAACAAGTATCAATTAAGAAAGAGATTTAACTATGAAGAAAATAACGAGAATAATTGAATCCATCTTTAATTGCTCAATGTAAAGAAAAGGAGAGAAACGAACCCCCTAATTCAAACTGGTGGTATTAAATTCTTGTCTTTGTGGACCCCCTGAATTTAATATGTTATCCTTAGATTACTTTTACAAAACCAATGGTTAAAAAATGTCAGCTTAAAAACTTTATGCAACGGTATGGTAATTTAATATCTTAGTGAGGCTATCCCCCACTTTCAGAATATGTATTATATAAAAAACACAGGCACATTTGTTGATGAAATTGGAATAAATTCTAAATCCTAAGGCGTTAGTTTCTCCTTTTTTTCTGAAAAACATTTTGCGCGACAAGGTGGTTTATTGCATAATCTACATTTTTTGTCAAATTGAATTCACTGTGACGTCATTCGTGAGAAATAATCAACTGAAAAAGTTAAGTGGAAATCACCCTTAAATATGAACTCATTCATTTCAACTTGTTTGTAACGTTGTAGACATTGGTAACTCACTTAATGACTCAATCCTAATTGCAAATAATTAATGTTAATTAAAGTGGGCCGTCTCACAATCTAAGATACCAAAATTTAATGAACACATTTTAAGAATACAAAAAGTTCAGACAAGAAACAGGTTTCATCACAATAGGTACGGCAGAGAAAATTTGAGAATGGTTTGGCTGGTGGTAAAAATTGTTATACTTTTTCTTCTGTCAACATTAACCAAAGGTAAGTCGACAGTTTTCTAATATGTGTGGAAAATTTTATGATGGTAGATAAATTTATTTTGTCACGACGTAAAATTCTTTACTTTTTACTTTATTTACTTTTTTCAATATCTTTATGGTAAGGTGTATATAGTGTACCTTTATGAACTACTTAGAAATCCCGATGTACATGAAAATGTATTTCATTATAATATCCAATATTTTATGATACGACCGCTTTCTAACTATTTTTTTATATGAAATTTTTTGAAGACAGACAAATTGCAGAAAATAGATGAAAGATGTCCTCGAACTTTGATACCGTAAAACTTTTCAGAAACGAATTTTTATTCTGATAATACCTCATCTTTTAAAAAGGAAAACTCTTACCCAACTACTCAAGAATGATAATTCTTAGCTATAAGGAAAGCCTAAAGATGGAAGAATTATTTTGAAAACTATTTTTGATTTTGTTATTGTTACGATTTTATCATTAATGGGATCTGATATCATTGGTTTAATTTCCAAATTATCATCTGGCTCCATCTATTCGTGAGGTGATTGATAAGACAACATTTGAAGCTAATTACTTGTTGCATTGTTTTGTTGTTTAACATTCCTTGATTTCTTTCCATATTTCCATATTTCCATATTGGGGTTTTCGCTTCGATACTAACGGGCATTCTTTGAATGGGGTTCTGAAGTTGCTAATTTTTCCAAAAAATTGCTGTAATACAATTTTTTCTTTGTTTCAATAAGCTCTATCCGATAGTGTTATTATTATTTTTTTAATTTTGAAACCCGTCTTAACCCCTGTTCAAAATTTCCTAATAAACGCCTTACAAGAGGGACAATTATATGCTCAATTACTCACTATTTGGACCGAATTGGCCTAAGTTCCATCCTAATTTTTAAAATTTAGATGTATAAGAACGCAAAAATACCAAAGAAAATTTGTCACCTTCAAGGTGGACCAAAAATTTTAGTTAAGTGCTAATTAAAAATATGTTTATTTTCAAATGATGCATATTTAAATTTTGCTGACATTTCAATTAAGAGAGTGGCTAATTACTTATCGTGGTAATGGATCAGTTGTAATGATAGCCAATAATGATGTTCAATACTGATTGATACTCTGGTAGCAGACTCACCGTTGAAAATTTGTACTGTTTGATTCTTTTGATAGTTATGTTTTGAGTGATTCTTAAATGTTAACCCATAATAATATAATCATAAGACCTTCCCAGTAGGAGATTTATTTTATACTTATACGTATCAATGAAGAATAAGAATTGCATGCAAATCAATATTCACTTACACTTTTCGTCATGTTTCAGGTAATAACAACGAAACAAAAAACCAATGTCTTTGCATTCACGGAACCTGCCAATCAGATGCCTGCATTTGTGATTCAGGATTTACTGGGCGATCTTGTGATACTCAAATAAATGAGTGTGATCCAAACCCTTGTTTAAATGGTGGCACATGTTTCGATGAAGTTAACGATTTCAAGTGCGCGTGCGCTGATGGGCTTACTGGTGTGTATTTCTCAATCAAATTAACCTTGAATATTTTACTTTCATTACCTAAAATGACGGCTTTTACAATAAATAATTATTTTTGCTATCTCATAATACAAGATTTTAATGAGCAAGTTTAAGATAATGGTTGACTAAATTCCTCATTATTATAGGAAAGACATGTTCCATCAAAACAAACCTTTGTCGTTCTAAGAAATGTATCCGTGGTACATGTACACCAAATGGTTGCAGGTGCTTTGCAAGTTGGTCTGGTGTCACATGTGAAGAAATGTCATGCCCTGTTACCAATTGCTCAACTTTATCAGGGAAGTGTGACCAGAGATGCAATATTCCACAATGTAACTTTGATAACTTCAAATGTTCCTTAGAAATAAACCCATTCGTTGATTGCCCCGTCGAAAAATGCAAACTTACGTCAGGTGATGGTTTGTGCGATCCACAATGCAACACGGCGTCGTGTACATATGACGGAGGCGATTGTCGTGACAACACGACCTGTCGTTGGGAGGAAATGTGTCGGATTTCGTACGGTGACCAACAGTGCAATCCACGATGTAATAATAAAGAATGTGGGTTTGATAATCTCGCTTGCAAGAAAAATATTCCCGAAAGACTGGTATGAAATATATAAGTTAAATAAGTTCTTAATGTGTGCATCTTTGTCTCCATTTATTTTAACTGAAATTTCTTTCTTTTAGGTACCTGGAAAGCTGGTATTTCAATTGGAATCAACATTACAGAATTTCAAGAAAAAAGAAAAAGATTTTACCAGATCACTTAGTATTTTGTTAGACTCTCAAGTCCAGGTTATCGAGACAAAAAAAGTAACAAATAGACGGGAAAAAAGATCCGCTACTGGTAACAAGTAAGTGAAACCATGCCACACACTTTTCACATCTTCGATCAACCAAGTCCAAGGTACATCATTCTTATTGTTTTCAAATACACTTGGAACAAATTGTCACTTTCACAAATCCTCTTATTATATCTCTCAAAAAGAAAGGTTTTTGTCAGTCTGTTTTCGGAAAACTATCTAGCAGGTTCATTTCATTGCAACGATCCTATATCCATTAGACTATTTTCAGATCTCTCTATATTAATTAAATTTTTACTAGATTATTGGTGAAAACGGCTCTTGATAATCGCGCATGCGTACAGCAATGCTTTTCAACAGCTAAACAGGTAATTTATGGTTGATTTCCAAGAATACAAAAAAATCATGGTAATTAGTCCGATAATAATGGAATAATGGAATAACCCCTCCTCGTAAACAGAATATCGAGATAATGACTGCTAACATGGATGACATTTTGCAAATGACAATAACACAGTTTTTATTCCCTTCAGGCTGCTGGTTACCTCGCCATCAAAGATTCTAAAAGCCAACTGAAACTTCCTGTTAGAGTGTCAGCTATTTCCATTGAACCCGACGGCCCAAAAACAAATCCCACGACCCCAAAATACGTTCGATTTGTTTGGATTACATTTGTTGCATTGTTGCCATTGGTTTTAGTTGGGGTTTTGCTTCACAAAAGGAAAGTTTTAACTTCTTTATGGCGCCCGGACCCTTTTCATGGCATCAGGAGGGAACCATTAGGAGAAGAGAGAGGAGAATGCAGGTGAGAACTTGACATCATAAAGGATGAGCATTTTTGAGATGTTTTAACGTTGTACTTGCAGACCATTATGTATAGAAAATTTGTCGAATGTGCAAAGTCATCAGTTAAAATGTCATACTTCTAAATTTAATGTCCACTTTTATTTAAACCCGTTATTTTCTAACGCAAAATCTCAAGATTTGGCTAAGATTTGATTAAGATTTCTGTTCTAAGTTTTGGAAAGGCCATACAGTAAGGCCATCAACACCAAGAAAATATTACAACACAAGGCTGCGTGATTCAGTTTCATTTTCAAAAATCAAATAAAGTTTTATTTCAAAATTTCTTCAGAATGGAACATGTTGATCATGAAGGCGACAATATGGTCAACATATATGGTGATTTGTCAAACAATAAGATTGATGGAAAATCAGATGGTGAACATTCTGAAGATGAGCCAAGGTAATTATTTTAACATAAAACCAAAAAGTGTAATCCAAGATATTTGCTCACCAAGCTCGAGATTGTGGTGTGTGGATAATGGAAGTGTTTAAATTCACATGATTTTACGGATTTTAACCAGGGCATTTCTTAGTCTGTCGTCTCTGTTATTTATTAATGAGTTTCCTATGCTATGGAATAAACACTGAGAAGGTACCTCGCTACTCTCTGTTTCTTCGTGGAAGCGCAATGCATGTTGGTAGTTGTACTAAAAAATAAAACAAAACTTTTAATGTGGATAAAAATAACAATTATTTTATTATAACAATAACAATTGTTTTATTACAATAACAATAAAAATTGTTTTATTGTCATTTAGGTATACTATGTCATCGTCCTTACCAAAACAAGTGAGTATGGTAAGTTTTCATCTCCTCGGTCTCTTTATTGTACAAGTTGTTCAACGTGACACGTGACTTTTCTTACTTTCTATTTAAGAATGTGGCAGAAAATCCTTTCAGTTTACATTATGCAGTTCATTACGGTCATATGGAAACCGTCGCTCATCTTCTCAACACACTGGATATCAATGTTCAAGATCACGTAGGGAGAACACCATTACACATTGCAATTGTTTTGAAGCGAGACGATATATTTGACTTACTTGTCCAGAACCTTTCTGTTAATCCAGATATTCAAGACATAGATGGGATGAGTCCAATGATGGACGCATGCAATTCGTACTGTACACGTAAGTGACACCCCCTAAAGTATAGTATTAGTAGTACCTATAATAACTGGTTTGCTGGTCTGTACGTAAAAAAAAACAATTTTTCGTCTAACTGGAGGGAAAGGGTTTGCTTTAATCTAGTATAAATATTACACGAAGACGGATAAATAAATCTCTTGAAGTCTGTGCGTAGGTAAATAGATATTTTTTTCTTTTATCCATTATTTTTTGGAAATGAGTTGTTCTTTTTTTTAGACTACATTGAAGAACTTATCACAATAGGATGCAAATTGACGTTAACAAATCGTCAAGGGAAAAATGCGTTACACGTGGCTTCTCAAGTTGATAACTATCAAGCTGTAAATATTTTGATCAAAAATGGCGCCAAAATTGACGTAACAGATAATATGGTATTGCTGCTTTTATATGCTTTTTTCTTGTGAACGAATCTGAAATTTGTCATTATTATCACAAAAGAAAATGTTTAAATTTTAGGAACCTTCTGCGATCTCATACACCTGAAGGTTTTGAATAAAATAGTGCACACCGTAGTTTATTACATGGTGTATGTTGAGTCAAATACTCAGAATCATACATACAGTTAAGTTACATTTTACCGTAGTTTATTAAATCGTGTATGTTGAGTCAAATACTCAGAATCATACATACAGTTAAGTTACATTTTACCGTAGTTTATTTAATCGTGTATGTTGAGTCAAATACTCAGAATCATACATACAGTTAAGTTACATTTTACCGTAGTTTATTAAATCGTGTATG
>JAYRBV010020043.1:0-11585 GCA_036023255.1 Mitrocomella polydiademata
GAAATACGTAGGGGGGACCAAATGGTCCCCCCGGCTTTTCAGAGCCCCAAAAAGCCCGGCCCGAATAGGGTTAAGGTATGAAATGTATGAAACGTTTTCTTGATGCAAGCTTGTTAAACTGTACTAATTTTCACCTGTATTTAATTTTTTTTGAGTGTATCAATTTTGCAAAATGTTGTTATTATACAGCGTGGTTCACAAAAAACACTGTTCCAAATATGGTGCTACAAAAGAGAAAGTCATTAACAGTTTTCAGTGTTTTACGACTTCTTTTTTATCCGCATTCAAAAGATAGTATTTTTTCTGAACCACACTGTATAAAAAGTTTGTGGGTAATGATTTTTGCAAATCACAATTTAAAAAATATTTTTTATACACTAGTCAATCGGCATATATCGTTTGATGACATACAACTTTATCATGACATTGAGATAACGTTTCGTGCCTGATAGGTAAACTTTTAAACCAAAATTGCAGGCTTTGGGAACTTTTATTTTTTCAAGGTTTTTCCTGTAAATGCCACTTTGAAGAATATTTCCAGCAATTTGCGAAAGTAATCAGACAATTTGATGGTTTTTTTTTATAAATTTTGATTTGTTGAAATTTTGTCTGTTATTGTTTGCTTAAGATCAAATATATCCTGTAAGATCCTGGAATTTGCTTGAAAAAATTGATGAATCCTGGAAAAACAAACAAATAGTCCTGCAATTTCAATTCGATTTTTCTGTGGCAACCCTGATAACCATTGTAATTATTAAATGTATAAAAAATTGAAACTGAAATGTTATAAAGATATCTTGCAATGAAATGATCTTATTTTATTAATAGAAACCAGATCCTGTTATTAAGAAACGAGTACAACCTCAAAATCAGATAAACACTCAATTACAAGAACAAAACAGAACCCCTCAAAGATCACAATCAACATCATCCACTAGAAGTGTCCCTCCGTCACCCCAGCCAACAACACCACGAAGAAGCAGCTCATCTTCCTCGATGCAAGAAAACTTTTCTCAACAGCCACAACAACAACAACAGCAACACATACAACAACAATTACAGATGCAACAACAACAACAGCAGCAACAACAACAGCAACGACAACAGATGCAGATGCAGATGCAACAGCTGCCTAACTTTAACCAAATACAATCACCATCAACACAAAATATGGGAATATCGACAAATACGGGGGCTGGATCTTCAATGGTTGTTATTGACAGTGATGATGACGATGATGTCATACAGGTCAACCCTCCACAAACAAATATGATGAATTTTAATAATCAAATGGTAATGATCTTTATGTAATTGATTTTACTTTTTATAAAAAAAACTGTGATTACATAATATTACTGCAGTAATGATACAGGACAAGATCAATGCAATGTATTCTTATTATAGATCTTATCCTACGACGGTACTGTTTTGCTCCGTTTCTCTTTTTGTCTAATATTACGGTACCAAAGATTATCTTAGTGAACTTTAACAATCAATATCTCGACCCCTCATTAGAACAGAAGAACAGAACAGCATTTTTTTACAAATTGTTCATTTATCTTTAAGAAGTAAGCAAAAGCAGTTGTAAATCATACACTGTATGTGATTTCTTCTAGAATCCAAATAATATCAAAGAAGAATTTGACCAAAAGCCACAGCTGCATCAAAACTTTCAACAACAACAACCTTTTCCATTACCCCATCAACAACAATTTGGTCAAAGTCCAACAAATGGCCGAGGTAGTGGAAGGGGAAGAGGGAGAGGTCGAGGGCGTGGTAATGGTCCATCACCAGCGAAAAGGAAATTGGGCATGCCCCCATCATCTACTCCTCCAATGAAACAACCTTTTAAATCTGAACAGGTAAGAAATTTTTCGATGTCGATATAAGAGCCCATCCATAAATTATTTATTTTTAAAACCGTTTCTTATACGAGGTACATATGAACCAAGAATATTGTCACTTAATCAATAAAGTATAATAATGCAAAACCTTGAACCTGTGTACATATTTTCTGGATGCCTCTAGTGAAGTCTGAGGTTCGGAATTCCCGAGTTAAGAAACCGAGTTAAGCATTATGACGTCATAAACCGAGTTAGTAACTCGGAAATTTTATTTCGGATAAAAATCTCGAGTTAATAGTAACTCGGGAATTATGTTTAAAAAACAAATCTCGAAATAGAATCAACTTGAAAATTGATAAACGTTTTCGAAATAAGACATTATTACCCCCAGATTATTAGGCAGGATGGCTATTAACCTTTTTCAATATTTGCGTCCCTATTTCCTAATATCAGGGGGTAGTATAATATCTTATCTAGAATATTTTTTATCAATTTTCAAGTTGATTATAACTCGAGATTTTTATTTGAAATATAATTTCCGAGTTACTAACTCGGCATTTTTATTTTGAATAAAATTTCCGAGTTAGAACTCGGTTTATGACGTCATAATGCTTAAACTCGGTTTTTTAACTCGGGGAATTCCGAACCTCGTGAAGTCGAAGTTGAAGTTGTTTTATTTCGAAAGAACTTGTTTTTCAACAATTGTTTTGCTCAAAGTTTCAGTTAATCCGGCTTTTTTGAAATTTGATTGACATTCTCATATTGTGTTTCACTGGCTCCAAGTGTCTGTAGACGGTTCTAAAGATTCGGATTTACACAGTTTTAACTACACTATTTCCTGCTACCATCAATACTGTAGTGGATGGACAGTCTTTATGAAGAATAGGAAAAGTTTAATGAATTTGAATTTGATGTGTTTCAACTTTTGTTATATCAATTTATTTTTTGCTGCACCCAAAGCTTTTTTTGACATTTTCGTCTAATTGCATTCCAGGATGGAATGATGGGTGTCAAACTTGAACAGCCAACTGGCAATTGGGAAGAAAATTTTGAAATTATCGAAAAAAGAAATTTTGACGGAACAAAAGTTGAAACGCATTACCAGTGAGTTTGTTTGGGAGAGAATGATCAGAAAGCCTTCTTGTAATATAAACATTGTACATCTCAAAACTTTCCAACATTTCAGTAAAGACAAAATTAATATACATTTTTCTGAACGTTTGGTTTTGATCAACACTGTATGTCAATGTTGTCTTACAAGATGTTTCTGTTTTCTCTCCTTGTTCATTCATTTTTATTCAAATTATTTCTCTCTCTGTTTTGCTGCGAATCACAGGGCGATGGCGTAAAAGAGGAAGAAAATGAAAATTCTCCAGCTAACTCCGGTTCGTCTACTTGGAAGGACCACTTTGAGGTGTTGGAGAATTTTGTGGATGGAGAGCGTGTCAGCTGTACTTACAAGTGAGTTATTTTTATTAATTTTTGTTCTGGTATATGCACCATGATAGTACGTGATTTTAAGAAGTCTTAAGGGACAGTTTTATTGCTGGAGTTAATATATTTTACGTATTTACGTTTTGAATGATTGGGCAATAATGGTTTCCGTAAAATGCAGGTTCTAAATTCCGCTAAACAGTTTATTAGCTTTAATTGATAAAAGGCAAAGGCGAAAGGTCTCTATCATAAAAATTGAATCAATAGATTATTCTTATAATGCATTATAATGCATCAGTGGGCACTTGTAACATTTAAAATACCTGTAAAAAGTCATTTTCTCAAAATAAGCATTCACAACTGTCATAGTAAATAAAAAAAATAAATGGATTTGTCTCTCAAATCAATGCGATTTACAGTTCCCAAAAATTCTAGAGTTATGACCGGAATTTTTGTAACTGCTTTAACTCTTTAAATTGTTTTTTCTGTTATTTTTATCTACTTTTTCTTTTCTTATTTTTAATGTTTAAGATGCAAGATGTGTGGAACTTTCATCGCTCAAAAATCGAATTGTGGCCGCCACTTGAAGCATAAACATTTTAAATAAGGGGGAGCAAAATGTCCGTACAAACACACCAAATTGCTATTTATTAAATTTTCCATTAAAGATGCAATCTTTGTGAGAAGGTGATCGCACAATCCGGGAACTGTGGCCGTCACCTGAAAACGCATGCGGGACAAGGAGAACACGAGTGTCCGGTATGCGGAAAAAGATTCACCCGTATCGATTATATCGAGAGACATCTCAAGCAGCATGGCAAAGGTTCCACAGAGGAAGTTCAAAAAATGATCAAACTTATCGCTGCTGGCATGAAAAAGCAGTAGTATACATACTTCCTTGGGTTGAATGAGAATGTTGCGATGTCGCTTTACGATAATAAGTTTTCATTGTTTGGCCTCGTTGTCTCTTTACACGGTTGGTCTCGATGTCCTTCCACACCATTTGTCCACTGACACCGTTGTGTGGAACGATGCTTTTTTTTATTAATAAAAAATGGTTGTAGATATGAGAGGAATCTTTGTACATTTTTTATACTCGCCACTGTTGTGTATGTAATGCCCCATGAAATTCTCTTGTGGGCAATGCACGCGTTCCCTATTGGCTAGATTTGTGATTTCATGTAAAAACGTACTGAAAATTGCATGTAAACAACGTCAAGTTAAAAGCACATAAGTGAAGTAAATTATTCATCAAATTAAGAAAATAATACACTTCTTCAGCTCTATGGGTTTTTGAGTGATTTCACGTTGTCCATCTGAAATTGTTGTACTTTTTGCATGGAGCATGGAGCAATCACGAATCTATCGTATTAGAAACGCGTATATCAGATACCGTTAAAATGTCAGGATGCCGGAGTATTTTTTCGTTAATATTTCAAAAGATATACTGAAATGATCAGCTGGTAAGATTCGTTGACAATGGCCAAATCGGTAGATTTCTATGGATTTGGCCATTGTCAACGAATCTCGCCAGCTGATCATTTTAGTACACAATATGTGAGGGTAATATTCATTTCAAATTTCAAAAAATATTTTATAAAAGAGATGCTTTTTCCCACTTTGCGATAAATCGGTTTAACATTTCTCAGTTTAAAGAGTCAAAACTAGTTATCCACGTGAGGTCTTTTCCAACCTTCTTTATTCTTTGAAATCTACCCTTGTTTTTACCCTATCAAATTACTACTTTTGCGCATAACATTTGTACATTTTGCGTATTGGTAAAGGTTTTACGCGAGAGTGTGTAAAGAATACGAAGTTTTATATTTTACTTACCAATTTTAATATTTATGTACATAACCTGGCGACTTGAAGTTGCCCAACTTGTTTTAGAATATAATTTGTATTTCGTTCGAATTTAATAACTTTTTTATCTACCAAAAATAAGTCCAACCCTTTCTTTCTGCCAAAATTTCTTCCCTTAACGTTTTTGCAAGTATTCTCGATATAAAGATTAATCATTAGTTTTGTCTCTGATCGCTTTCTAAGATATTTCAAATGAAATGGAGTAAAAGATAGATCCAATCGGGGGGTAAAAATAATAATTCGGGGGGTAAAAAACCTCAGTTTTTCAGTTCTAAGCTTTGTAAAATGGTTTTGATTTATTTTAAAGAACTTCCTATGGTATGTCAATTTAATGAAATGAAGAAATAATTCAAATCAGGGAGTATAATTTATGTTTCTGGGGGTAAATATTCTAAAATTTGATAAACATTTGCATAAAGCAGGGTGTTTTTTTCGATTATCTAGCCTCTCGAACTCTACCGGGTGCGGTATCCATGGTTACTAATTGATAAGCCAATTTTTAAGGGCTCTATCTCGGCAAGCTTACTTTTTTAAGATCCGAGACCCAGTTTTTCTGAAAGTAGTAGTAGTAGTAAATTTTAGGTATAGAAAAATAAAGTTAGTTTGATTGGCTGGTATTGTTGCTATGTTTATGCAAATTTCCTGCCCCGTAATGGGTTAATAGTGTTGTTTGTCCAAAGACCACTTACGATTCTTATGTTTAAATTAGGTGAACTAAGAAGGGGGAGGGGTAAAAAGTGGTTCAGGGGGTAAAATTGGTTGTCATGTCTTGATGCTCTTAAGTTAATTTAATCTACCCACAAAGGTATCTTTCGCTATATCTTTGGCCAATTAAAGGGAACTATATTCTTTTCATGTTTTACCCCCTAATCCTTAGTAGCTTAGTAGCTTAAAACTTTTAAAAAGGTGATTTCAGAATTAGGCCTCCACAGATATCAAAAAATATATTAGTAGAAACTTTAGAGCAGGGAAAACAACTAATAGTATCCATACAAAAACTGATAATTAACGTAGTACAGCTTTATTCAAACCTTTGATGGCTGCTCTAATATAAATTGTGCAGATACGAGGAAACTGCGTGGATAAGAGTGAGCGTCGGGTCGAACCCCCGATTTATAAAGATAAATCTTTGATTAGTTTGAATACTTATCACCTCGATTCCTTACGTACGGTGCGCATGGGCTAATAAATTTCTTATAATTCTTGTCACAGTATTTAGCTTCTTATAGACTTAAGACATTCAATCCAATGCTCACTGCTATAGAGAGGCAGAGCGGTTTGAGGGCTTGCCTGGCTAATTCATCAATTAAGGTGACAAAAGAAATTGTGGAGATATTGATAAAGTTATAATCAGATTCTAAAGATTCACCTAACAATTTTTATAAGAAGCGGAGACATCAGAACTAGGATAACAGACTTTATTTCTGAAAGCATATCATCACTAAAGGACCATCAGGGTTTTGTAGACCAACACATCTATTTTTCGAAAGAAATTGCCACTTGAAGTAGAAGATGATGAGTTTTGATGCTTACACCTTATACGTAACTAAGTTGCAAATTTTTTTACCCTTGTGAAGAAGAATCACCTATCATGATTGATGTTTTAAGAAGAAATATGATGAAAGCGAAATGAACATTGATAGTGTGAAAACTTACAAATATCAACATAATGAATTTTTTTAATCTTTTACGACAACCAATCTTACCCCTGAACCTCTTTTTACCGTCTTGAATAATTTTCAGCGTTTCTCATTTCAACATACAGAATCTTGAATGGTATTTTTATAAGCAAACAACATTATTTTAGAGGGTTGAAAATTATTTTTCAGTTTGCCTTTTTTTTGCCTATTTATTTTATCGAAATGGACCCCCGGAAATTTTTTATTTCAGAATATTAATTTTCAAAATATTGCGAACATGTGTTAAAAGTTTCAAATAAATCGAATCGGCAGTTCTTGAAAAAGAAGTTACCCCAGCCATTGCTGGGCAGAAACCCTTACAAGCGTCTTTTTCACCCCTCCAATGGAGGGTCATAAAACCTTAATGCTCCGGGGTTGAGCCTAATACCATCACTTTTTTGAAACTTCTCAAGGTTCATACTACATCATGATACCATCAGACCTTTTTCAGGCTCCAGGTGGCACTTGACCCCTTTCAGGACCCGGACTATAAGGGGATTAAATTTCGTGGACTTCACGGATTTTGGCCTTATCCGCAAAAATTTATCCCTCTAAATTTAGGTTTGTCTTCGTTTCCTAACACAGGAAAAAATTCTCATTTTCCTGTGTAAAAATGCCATCAAATTAAGTATTTTTGGTTGAAAAACTCCTCCATCCGCGAAATTCATAGCCCGAATCGCGAAATTTAATTCCCCTTAAAGTAAACTTTCAAATTGCAATTGATTTTTATTAGAACTTGTCCTGGAATTGTCTTAACCATAATAATTTTTTTTTAACATCCCTCAGATAATTCGTTATTAAAGACATCACCCCTTGATATCCCACCATTATTCCATGGAATTTCCAATTTCCTCAACTGAACAGGGGGATACAAATTATTTTCTGCAAAAGACCAATTTTGCCTTTAGTTGCTTAGTTTCCATCGTTTACATATTCTAATTTTTAATAGCAAAAATGGAAAATTCAAGTAGCAACTATGTACTTACAGGGCCTTAGGGAGTGGAGGGGGGGGGGGGAATAACTTTTCAACAAGCTTTCATCAATGCTGGATTTTACATGCAAATTTCAGTTATTGGCTGAAAAACATATACTTTTCAATAGTAAATAGCTGGAAGAAGGTTAACTTTTAGCCAAAAAAGCTGGATTTATTCAATTCAGACTCTGTGGCCACCCTGTATTAATTTTCTTTTTTTTCGGGAAAATATTATAAAAAACAGTAATCATGTTTCAACGCAACTAGAAATAGCCGAATTCCCATAACAATTACTGTACAAGTCGATTTTTTTAGAAATAAAACAAAAAGAATGTTTTATGTGTAAAAATTAAGCAATATTTAAAAAAAATAGTAATTAGTTCCAACGAAACAAAAAATAATCAAAATCCTTTGCAAAGTTGTTTTTAAATTTGAGTTTTTTTGTGTCTTTGTTGTGAGATTGAGATTAAAACAACGTTTTTGTTATTTAAAGTTATTGTTTTTAAGATAGATATGAATAATCGAGACAAGTCATTATTTCTAAAAGTGAATTCAGCGAACTTTCTCTAAACTGTTCCTTTAGAAAGCGAAACAAAAAGAACAGCTTTCAATCGATTTCAATAGGGTTATACAGTGTGCAACCCTAAAATTAAACGGCTATAACTTTTGGTAAACGTATCGTATCGAAGCCATTTTTACAGTATCAAAAAGAGAATTCGAAGAGTTTTCCAAATATATAAAATTCTTTTAAAAACCTTAAATTTTGAATAAGTTATAACAGATTTAAACAATTTCTTAATGACAAGTTATTTTTATGATCAATTCTCACCTAAACTACAATAGAAATTAAGTTAAAAACTTAAAAATGTTATTGTCTTTTTACAATCCTTCGATGTAATGTTTATCTTTTTGAATGCATGAAATAGTTCTCAAAATTTAAGATTTTTAAAAGAATTCTACATATTTGGAAAGCTCTTTAAATTCTCTTTCTGGTACTGCAAAAATGGCTTTGATACGATTTATGTTTATCAAAAGTTATAGCCGTTTATTTCTAGGGTTGTAGTTTTTCTGAATCACACTGTACATACAGGCGTTATACAGGTATGACAAAACTGAAGAGGCTATAAGGTATCTGTACCTATTATCGACATGTTTGCTCTACATCGGATTTTTAGATTAATAAAAATGCGATTTAAAAAATATATATAATCGGCAAAGTTAAGATTAGGTATATTTTATCAGTTTTGAAAGTTTTATGCAAATCTGATAAGTCGTTCATGCAATATATTTCATCTCCAAAAAACATGCCAAATCTATTATCGACATGTCAGTTATGAAGTTTGCGCGGCTATAGTTCATAGATTTACAAATGTCGATAATTGGTACAGATACCGGATTTGCGCGGAAAGCCCTTGTGCCTGGAATTCTCACCCAAATTTTATCATTCTGATATTAATAGAAAGATAAAGTGCAAAATTGTTTATCAAAGAAAAAATCAAACCTTTAACTTAAAAATTCGACTAGTAATCGGTAATTACTTAGGAAAGTTCACCTTATATACATTTATACTTTTTTGCTTCTTTCTCTTCGTTTTCGCAAGATTGATTTGGGTTTTTACATATTTATCAGCGCGTGTTAAGACCTTTAAAACATTGTCTCTTTTTTATTTTCTGACCACTCCTTACCGAGAAAACAGGGGGTCGATAATACGAGCATGTCGATAATAGGTACAGTTACCTTACTGGGTAAATAGGTTTCTGAATTCAGACATAATAAATATCTTTCATTTTAGATGTAAAATCTGTTCGACGGTGATTTCCAACAAAAGCAGTTGCAATCGTCACTTCAAGCAGCATTCTGGTGAAAAATCACACAGCTGTCCCATCTGTCAGAAGTCCTTCTATAGGCAAGACTATTTACAACGTCACTTGAAAACACACGGTAACAGTACGGGAGCTGAGCTGGAAAGTTTAGTGAAACTGGCCATGAGCGGTGTCCGGAAAACATGATTCGGATTCGTTTTTCAAGACGAATGTAGACGGTAAACGCCTTTCGTAGTAGATATTTTATTCAGAGAAAGCAACTATGGAGGAGCGCATTTCTATTGCAAAAGGCAACACAAATTAATGGGATTGTATCAACAAACACTCTCCAGCGTAAGGATTTATTTCCGTGATGTGCAACCTTTTGGTATACTGTTCTCCTTCCTATGAATGTTTTGTTAATGATACTTCTTCTTGATCAGTTTCGCGGGAATTCTTTGTTTTATATTCACGTACTGTATAATATTTGATACGCTTTTATAAAACTTCACCGTCTTTTGTTTTTTGTCTCTATTTCTTGCGAGTGTTTGGATATACTAGCCTGTTCACACGACTCAAATTTTCTGCGTAGAGACTAGAATACTTACAAGTAATATTTCGATAACATGACTGTAAGAGTGAACGAAAAGTCTCATAACTAATTTTATTGTACATAACATAGGATTTTATTTATGACTTTAGGGAATAATAATAAAAGATGTAAAAAAAGATTTATCCTTCATTAGCTTTACTAAAAATTCCACCCTAGATTTATTAGTCTAGGCCCTGGATGAATAAGGTACCACCTGGATCTAGACAAATTTGAACAGTTACTTCAGTAGATATAATGGTATTAAAATCGTACACAACGTCAATTTCCTTAAGAAACCCTTATAACAGTGTTTTACACCCCTCCGATGGAGTGCTATGGAGTGTTCACCCTCCGGGTAGAAGCTATTTACTATCCATTTTGTAAAACTACAATACCTAAGCTACATTTGGGTACCTTCAGAAATTTGTCTAGCTCCAGGTGGTATACCTGCCTGGTCTATAATGGAACTTTTTTGAGAGGAAAAAAGACCCTTCGTGGAAATTGTCAAAAAGGCTCATTCGCCAAAGTCAATCCAGTGAATTAGTTTCATGCTTATGCTTACGCTTTAACCGAAAAAAAAAAAAACGCTTCGCGAAAGTTCATCACGCAAAATGTTTTCAGTTTGGTTAGCTTGCGAAAGTTTATCACGCAAAATGTTTTCACTTTGTTTAGCTTGCGAAAATTTATCCAGAGAAATTTGCGAAGTTTTTCGATAAGTTTGATATTCCGTGTTGGATATAACATTATTTTGAAAATTTATGCGTATTAATATTTAAATTAAAGCATCTTCGAATATTCACATATACGTAAATAATTTCGATTTGTTATCATAATTCATAAAGATTTTAAAAGCATTGACTAAGAAATTGAAGTTCGATACTTGCGCATTCGCAAAAAAATATTAGTGAATGCTATTTTTGTAATCCGTATTTCAAGATCGGCTAACATTTTCCAATAAATAACAGAGCTTTCTTGAGAGAGCAGCCATATTTGATAACCTTCTACTACTGAGCAAAGATGAAGCAACGAGAGGATAGCGTGCAACTCGAACTTTCATTATAACGTGTTGGTTGCACTTTGTTCTCCGTAATAGCAAGTTCATAACGAGTTTAAAGAAACAATAGGAGTAAAACTGCTAAACCAATCACGTTTCTCTCTATTGTTTCGAGATTTCCAATAATGCCAATCTTCCAAAGCGACTGTTTTTTCAAAGAATTCTCAAAACGATACAAAAAAAATTGCAATGTAATATATAAATTACGTTTTAAAATTGACATATCTTTTTATTTTCCTTTGATAACTCGCATGGATATTAACTATTAACAAGAGCCCCATAGGCTGAAGGTCAGCGCAAGAGCAATACGTCATAAGAGTTAAAATGCCCTCTCAAAGAAAGCC
>JAYRBV010020054.1:0-11583 GCA_036023255.1 Mitrocomella polydiademata
CGGCGACATCCAAATATCAGAAAAGCCGCAAAGGACCCTGGGTTCGAGGTTGGTAATACCTAACTGATTTTTGCCTTTCTCTTCCCTTCCTGATCAAGGAAGAAATAAAAAATTAAAATAAGGTACATATATATTGCTATTGGAAAAACACCAAATTACTTGAAATCAAAAATGGTGAAAGGGGACCAAAATGCCTTTTGTTTGGTGCTTTAATTTCTTTCACTCTTTCTTTTTGACAAGTTACACTCTGCTGACAAGATCGGGTCATCACTGATCAACTGCACCAACAAGCCGTAATTTCATTTCATTATTTGGCAAGGTATTCCAGCAAGATCCAGGAAGAAAAAGATAACTTTGGGATGCTTACAGTATTCATTAACTCAAAGTATGCTTACTTTGACCCTTAAAATCTTTCGAGAAATTGTTCAAAGTACTTAATTGGCCTTTCTTGAGTGGTTTCCAAGAAGAAAATATATTTTTGCTCTAGGTGATATCTATCCTTTTAAGTCGCACGCTTAAAGTTAACTGTGAGCACGAATAATTTTTTGAAATATGTTTCTTTCGATTTGCGACGAGCAGGATGTTGTAGCATCATCTGGTCTGGAGAATTTCACGCTCAGTAAAGCCCTTTTAAAACCCATAATTTTACTTTTAATTCTATTGTTGACAAGGCAGAAATTTTTAAAAGGAAAATCACATACTATCGATAACATATTTATCCATAATTTGTCTACTTGCCCAGTTTAAAATGACAAATGAAGTCGAAATTCTCTTATGGAAAATTAAATGAAAACGTCAAACCTCTCTTATATCAACTGGTCATTCGACCGGGTGTAGGGTTTTATGTATTTTTAAAGCAAAAAACATGAACTGAAAAATTGAAAAAGTCATCTTTGAGGAATAAGACAAATTTTCGAAAGAAACAATCAATCTTGTGAAGAATACACTATTTCTAATTAAAAAGGGATGCGAGGGATAAAACGGAAGTAGGGAATGCGGAGAATCGCGGTAGTAATATTGAGATATAAAAACATTTGTATGAAAAGTATTCTAGTTGGCTGCTTGCCTATGGTATTACAAGATTAAATATTCAAAATCCTCCCAATTCAACCAATTTAATACACAACAGCAGGTTATTCTTTCGGATCCAATAAAATCTCTTTTGCCGGATACCGATTATTTATTAATGCTTAAATTTCAAAATTCAAGAAATTATCTACACGTACTAGAGGTAAATAAATATACAATGTTTTTATATATGCGTGTTTATGTACAAAAGAGTCTTATTGCTCATAAAAAGTTAAGACAACTCAAAATATACTCACCTTATCAATACAATGCGAACCCCAAGCCCCATCGTATCCCCCTTATATGGGCATATTTACGAGCCAACGTAAATATCGTCCGCGTAAAAAATTATAATTCAAAACAACAAACACACAAAAGTTATATTAAAATATGAATATAAAAATAAATATTGTCCTTTTTCCTTTGTGTGAAAAGGTTTCTAACCAACATTTTGTCAAATACAACAATACAACAGATTTGTAATAATAGCTTTACTGCATAAGTGCTCTCCGTCTTTGAGAATGTACTCCTGCTTAGAGGTAAACTCCTTCTATTCTATTTGCGAGTAAGCAACACCAAGTTTGCATCATAACAATGCTATGCTTCTAAAGTTACCGAGGACGGTGCGAGGGCGGCATCATAGGCTTCGTCTTAACAGGAGGTGAAGCTTTCGCGGCGCCACCCTGGTTGAGGTTTTCAGGTTCTTGTTTACGAGCTACGGGAGTCGGACGTGGATTGGGTCTTGGTGCACTCGCGGGTGCCGAGGGAGGCGGAACCATCGGTTTTGTAACTTTCGGCCGATCAGAGGGAGATGGTTTCTTCTGTCCCCACGACTCAGTTTGCTGCACAGGCGGTTTCATAGGAGCAATAGGGCGTTGTTGAGGAACAGGTACTGGCGGTGGGGGCGGCTTACCAGAGAAACTTGGTTCCCGAGTTACAGCTTTATGACCCTAAGAAAAGAATAAAGTCACATGAAAACACTTTGAAATATCTAAACGAAATTGATCTCCTTTACGCCTCCTTAGAATCATAGGATTACCATCCGAGATTGATGTATGTATAAATGGAATTTTGGGGAAGGTCTATAAAAACATAATATCGACTTACTGTAGGTGTAGTAGGTGGCGGTGGTTTATTATGGTAAGATGAATTTTCATAAATGTCTTCACTTTGTTGACGTGTGGGAGGCGGTCCTCTAGAAAAGTTTTCGTAAATCTGTTCATCTTCTTTGTATTTTGTTGGCTTTTGACTGATTCCTTGATACATGATTGCAAAACTTTGAGCATTACCTGGTGAAAAAGAAAAGATAAACAGAAGTTTAGTAGGCAGGGTCTTGAAAGTTCAGACAATCCCATCCAATGTGGCTTATCGGACAAGTGATTGTTTTTTCGTCGGACTGAAGTTTCGTCACTTAAAAATTAAAAAAAAGTTTATGTATAACTTTTTCATGGGACAAAATTCATTTTTGTCCGACACTGTTTTGCCCGATTAGTTTTCAAGAGAACAGCACACATGGTGGCTACATATAAAAACTTTCGAAACTCCAGGACATTTTTTGATTAGCCCCAAGACATTCATTCAAAATGAAACAAAACGTAATCTGGAGGAGTTTCAATTTCTCCAATCAAGATAGACCGAGTGATTATGAAAAACAAGTATGAAGGTAACTTAATTACTAGATTTGAGATACTGAGATTTGTCTAGTTAAACACTGGTGAAAATTCTCCCTGGGTCATAAAACAATACATACTTTGTCCGCGGACTCTTGGCGGTTGTTTGAAACTTCGCTGCGGACGTGCGGTGTGCACCACTTCAATTGAAACATTGGTATCTCGTAAGCTTTGATGGTGTTTGGAAGATCGAGTGCGCGTTGGTCTCTTTTGTGTTTTTCGCTTCACTTTAAAGACCTTCAACCACCAAAATGCGGTAGAATCTGTTTCTAGTTCTTGTCTAAAGAATGAAAAACAGTTGGTTAGTGAAACAGTACAAGTCCATATAGCCTTAAACATTTGTTTAGAGAAACGAGATTAACTTCATTTGATCATTTTATTTTCTAATTCTTTACAAAAAGACGTTTGGCAAAGAACAAACTCTTTATTTCTAGGATCGTTAAAACAATAGAGATCGATATCAGATAGTAGTAGTTATTGTATTCTTTTCCAAGACCCTGTATATTCTAACCAGGAGGTTCAGGCATATAGATTCCACGGAGGCGAAGAATGTCATATATTTACAGGTAAGGAATCCATTTATTCATGTTAAGAATTTCTTTTCACTTACTCAGCTTTCATGGTATCAGTCTTGATTTTGATTTCATAGTATTTCTCTTTGATCTTCTCCCGACAACAACAACACAACACAATCAAACTGATCAACAGCACAATGAAAAACACGATCAAGAAAATCATCAACACTTTCGAACTCTCCGACGTGGCAACTAAAAAAAAAGAAACAAAAAAATTAGGGATTCGCATCTACAAGCCGGCAAAATACTTAAAAGCTTATGCGGAGAAGTATTTTAATATGCCGTACGAAAAGAAAACACTCTTCCATAATTTTCTGCATAATTCGATAAAACTTCGGACTAGAACTCGTCCCATACTTACTTAAATCACCAACGTTTTGTTTGAAATCGTCCGTTGTCCCAACACTCCCTTCGACTTCGTAATGGATGACAGTGTAGACACAATTCTTATTGGACATTTCCGATTGGGCACACCCTATCTTCTTCGTTTTCTTCCAAACTATATTCGTGAAATGTTTGATCTGTGTATAAAATTGAGTTTTCTTCTGACCACTTGCAAAATCATAGCTGTCGATCTCCTCTCGGTAAAAATCATTCACAACGCCTTCCGCTGAGGGCGGGAATAGAAGATTGTGAAAGAATTCTTTGGGACAGTGGGGGGCACTTGTGCAGCACATTTTATGGATGCTCTCGCCATATGACTTTGGAATTCTATAAAATAAAGAAATAAAATAGGTATTAAACTTACGACGTTTCTCATAATCACAACAGAGGAGTATGCTATCTTATTTTCAGCAACGATTTTCTCAAAGAAAGTTTCAATTTTCGCTTAACAAAATAAGGGAATTTTTTTAGCAAAGAAAGGAAGAATTTAATTTTTTGACTTCAGAACTACGGTTTTGTAACCCTTAGAGGGACTGGAGTTGACATTTCGTGATTTGAGTCGTCAACAAACTTTTAAACTAACTATAAAAGAGCTTTTTGTTTCAGGAGAAGATTGTTGCTTACGTGGAATCAGGATAGAAGATTTCTCCATCCCAACTTTCTATGTGTCGATTTTCATCGATATCATCATCAACATGTCGACGTTTTCTTCGTTTCGGTAACGGTCGCGTTGGACGTCTAAAATAAAAAAGATGCCATTCAATTTTACTATTCATTTGGAACTTCGAAGCTAATTAGATTACTTCTAAGATAAGCCTTTCCCAAAATACCATGTGGATTCCTAAACATAACAGAGAAATAATATGTGCAAAAATTTCTTGAAACTGTGAGGTTAATCATAAGAACTTATTACAAATAATATTTCGGGATAGCTGCTCCATTATTCACTGTAAAGTCGAAAAATAAAAATAAAATTAAACCTACACATCGATTCCAGCATCTCCGAAGGCTAAAAAGTCAGTGCTATCTTTCGCCGTCTTCTCCAGCTCTTTGTCGTAAATTAAATCTTCTGTACTCTCATGTAAACCTCTCAACTCATTGTGCATAGCCAAGCACCCTTCGGGCGTGAACTCTTTATGGGCGTAAATCACTGCCAAGTTTAATGCCAACACAAAAATATATATCTTCCTCATTTTTAACTTCTAGAAAATAACAAGTGAAGACTAAAATGTGATTGCTTTTTATTTCACAAGTTTGATTTCATTTTTCAAGAATTGCTTTCGGTATTCACATGGTTTACACTGAGAAGACTCGATAAACAAAGACTTTTGTTTTCAATTCCTGCTATTCAAATATTTCCAGAGTTTACAACAGAACGGCACTCCATGCTTAGCAAAGTTTAAGAAATAAAACATTCAATAACGAAAACAAAAATGAGATACAAATATTAGATGAGTAATGTATTAATATCAAATCAAAAAGAACGAAAGCCATCTCTGCCGATCAAAAAAAAAATGGTAACCGAGCTATAGACTATGATAAAAGAGAACCCATTGGCTTAGGGTTTAAGAATTTTGCACGAGAGAGCAATATACCTCGACACCTTTGACTTATGAACAAGTGTTAGAAGTGACACTTTGAACCTTCGCTCGCTTCCTTATCTCCTTGTTAGGTGTATGTATGCGTGAGCTTCTGTATCACATATGATTCGGATCATAAACATGGTTCAACTTTGACGGATTTAAAAAAAAAGTATTTCTCGTCCGACCCCCTTACAGATCTCATCGAAACAAAAAGTCCTTCCCTTTTTGTTATCTGCACGACAAGCGATACTTTAGATTACGATACCTTTCCAGCTTTTGGCAGGCTTCAAAAATACTATTCCCGCCCGTCCCCTTTAAGCACGTTTCAAAAGTGAACTGAATTCACGAAACAAAACTGCCCTCCCGTCAATACATGCATACATACACAACAGAGGATGTTTATGACTTTTTCATTTTGCATACCTCTATTCACACACCATCAGATTCATTTTTCGAAAAGAAACCTCACGGTTTTTACGTATAAAGTAAATAGGGCTACCATTTTCATATTGATGAATTATCAAATAATGCATGTGCCGTAAATGCAGAGAATTGTCTAACTGGTAAATCATTGATGATGGCAAATAAATGGAATAAAATCCTGTTCAAAACAAATGTGCTTTGAATAGTGATGAATAAGCTGAATACCACAATGTACCATACCTCAAAAAAACAAATACCAAGTTCTATAAGAATCGAGCAATAAAATGACGTCACAGTAAACTTTAACAGATAAAACGCAGAACTTTCAGAACATTTTTTTGGTATCAGAAAGTCTGATTAAAAATACAACAACAGCAGCATAAACGTTTACTATGATAATAAAAAAAGTTCACCTTTCTGCCAAAAGTTCAACTTCAAAAAAAAAAAATTCGTTAAAAAACATAATGACGAATGAAATGATGTCATATTTTCTTTATCTCATTTTTCCAAAAGTAAACAAACTACTCGAACGTACGGGACAATGTTTGACATGAGCTAACAACACGATCAGACTTGGCATATGATACTATCAACACACCAAACGAAACCACTCAACAAACTCTATACAAACCTATGTACACTATTATTTTACAACAACCTTCGAATCTCTAAACATTTTTAGCAAAGTAACCATTGATCAATCATAGATTACACATAGCATCGATCAGATGATAACAAAACCATTAAAAAAATTCCTCATGCAGTCGTAACATGAAGCCAAAAAAACATGATCGAAAGTGAACGTAATTGACCATTTAAAAACATTACCTTTTAAAGTCTAATGAAGTCTGATATACTATTTTCCTCTGTACTGTACCTCATCTTTAAAGCACAGAACCAGTATGTTTCACTTTAAGATATTAGCACGAAGTACGTCATATGTATCATCGTTATAAAAGAATGATGAAAACACTTTAACATTTCCTGTTTAAAATAGCGGTAAATTGCAAGGGACGTTTGAATGTTATATAAAATTTTAACAGCCACTAAAAAGTAGGTTTTACGTTTCTGAAAACCCCAATGAATCAATGAACTAAAAACCTAAACTGAATTATTAAAAAAGCAGCACGGCAAAACAACAACAGCACAAAATTTGAAAGATAAAACCTTGTTAGGAATGCCATCTTTCTTCAGGAGGTTTTTTTAGAACTTACAGTAAGCCAACTTTCCAAACTTTGCCAAATTTCTTTAGGAGGTTATTTTAGAACTTACAGTAAGATACCAAAAAAATAAATGTCTTGTCATGCGAAAGCCATCACGCTATGACAAATTGACGATCACCAAAGATGTCATTTTTTACTAAAGTTAATCATTATTAAGATACAGCAATGACGCTATTAATCGAATTTGTAATGCAACAATAAAACGCTTATTCATACGAAAAAAAATCACGGTATGTATATAAGTGAATAACATTTTAGTGTGGGTTCATACACAAATGGTATATAAAACCTAAATTCATAGAGTGTCTAAAGGCCAGATTAATTCAAATAATTCTCCTTTAGAATATTGTGGTCAAACAAAACAATGCTATGCTTTACCTTCCACTTCCAGACTTCCACATCTCCTGATTCTTCAAACTTGTTAATCAGAAAGGAGAGTGAGAGACTAAACCAAACTTGATGTTTACACAAGCGCTTATCACTAGCTTACTTCCTTATTCGAAATATACTTATAGAAATCTGCAATAGAAAAACAACGACCAGAAATTGAGTTATATCACATGACCTCCCTTCAATCAACTTCAAATACGTCAAATACACATGTGTTGCATAAAAGGTTTTATATGTTCTATACCAACTAAAAGAATATTCTTATTCTCTAATTTCTTCAAACTCTCTTGTTCATTATATAAAAATATCATTCATTCGTTTAAAATGTTTATCTTGATCTTCTCTCCAATTTCCTTTATAAACTGAACATTAAAATTAACTATAAAACAGAACAAGGAGAAAAGGTGCTTTAGATTTATTAAAATACTTTTTTTAGACTCCTGTAAAATAATATTTACAGCTGTGTAGAGGTTGCATAAAAAATTCAAATCAACATTTCCGCTTTCTGTTTGAAGAATTCAGTCAACATAAAAGAAGCCTTTGAATACCTAGTCACCCAACAAATAAATAGCCAAACTGGTGAAATTTGAAGTGTTCTATAATACCAAGTTTATAACTGATCTTTATAAACCTGCCTGAAAATTGGAAAGACTATTTTGATTTTTAATAATTTTATATATTACCTGGTATGGGTGATCTGGGTGACTTTCTTCCACATAAAAAAAACTTGTTTATACATATTCAAAAAAAGAGTTAAAAGGTCAATTATATATAAATGAAGAATTTACCATCTTGAATATCCTCAATATCTACTATCATTTGATCATGACTAAGAGTTTTAACCAATGTTCTGAAATCAAGACTTTTTTGTAATAAATGCAAGCCTTTCTTCTGTCCTTAACACAATTCAAGAATGAAATGGAAAAACAAGAAAGATTTATTTTGCTGAAAGAACTATATTTCTCAGGAACTTTTTTGGAATATTTTTTTAAATGAATAAATAATTTTAATAATAAAAAAAAGTAGTTAAAAAATAGGTTTTGATTATGGTATCTTTTTGTACTTTGCAACAAAAATTGACAAAATCACTACTGGTATCCATCACAGCCCTCTACCTTCAATAGATGACAATATTTATTCCCATTTAACTGGGCTGTCTTTCACAAATGATCTTTTACTACATTTAGAATTAAAAGGGTGATGGTACTTAGAAATCTTTTAAACCAGTACATTATTTTTTTAGTTCACAAAATTTTAATTGTGTAAAAAATTAAACTGATCCAGTAAGACGCTTCTTTGAAACCTATAAACTTTGCAATAGCGATTATCATTATCATTATCATAACTCGGAATGCCGTTGCCGACTTTGGCCTCAATCAACCCCTGATAGTATAGTAAAAAGTTTAAGCTTATTGTAACATTCAAAATTGTTATTATCTTTTTACAGTATTCCATTTCCAAAACATATTTTCAAACAATTCATAGTGTTAATTTTTACTGCAAGCATAAACATATTCAGTGGTCGAAATAAGGATTTTACTTCCCTCCGGAAATTTCTCATACTTTGGTAAATGCTCAGTGTCATCCAAAGGAGCCATTAAATGTCAATAAAAGAAGGAGGCTTTATTTCTTATTTATTTTGTTTCCGTTTGTTTATTTCTTGACTTGTTGTAAAAAAAATCACTTTTTAGCAGGTTTTTTGTGTATTGTATCAGCCCAAGTGTGCACCAGGGTCTGAACTACTGAACTTCTAATGGAAAATTGGTCAAGCCCACCACCCCTTTTCAACCAACCAACCCCCCTCTTTATAAGAGAAATTTTAATAACTCCTACCTACCATTAATTGTGACTCTCGGTAAAAAAAGGATTGATTACAAAATGCCAGTAGCATATTTTCCTCCATCTTTTGCCATCTGTGCTATACTCAAACAAAACATAAAAAGCAGTTTGAAAGAGAAAACTTCAGAAAGTTCTAATATTGAAAACATCTTAGCCCCTAGCCAGGCAAGCCCTCCTCTCGCTTATGCTTCTTCTCTTCAAGCGCAAAGCGCGAGCGTCGGTCCAACTTGATTTATGTTAGTCAAAATATTGACTAAGAAGAGCTGATTGGCTGAACTTGGCCGATTATTAGATCAAATTGTAAGAGTTTTATAGCTCATGCGCACCGTAGGGAATTGAAGTAATAAGTATTCAAACAAAGAAATCTTTTGGTGATAAAATAGACAGTGATTAGTGTATTCCCATTTGCAAGCGAGTTATCACCTTTCTATACTGTACTAATGATATACAGTTACATTTAAACTTTCTTACAAAAATTTAATTGATTTTGTGAAATAAATTTGTCTCTTTAAAGTTGAGCTAATCAAATTCATTGAATATATACGTATTGCCAAATTTTTTATTTATCTTTTTGATATTCTTAAACTTTGTACAAGATTTTTATGAGTGCTTTACCCCTCATCTTTATCAAACACTGTATATATGTCTGGGCGTAAGCGCATGTAGAAAAATCTGCCCCAGCATATGTTTTTGGGCGTATTAAGGCATGCTCAGGCTGGGCATGAAAGTGCATGTAGAAACAATCTTCCCAGGCATATGTTTTTGCCTATATGTTTATGTGTGGTCATGCTTGCCCTGTGCTAAGGCTTGTGATGTATTTTGTTTGAAAATAGATGTCTAGACACGCCTTGACATAATTCCAGGTGAATTAAACTTTGACGCCAGGACATGTCCGGGCATTGCAAAGGGTGATTTTTAACATGACAAAAAGACATTTTCATAAGAAGCCCTAGCAGCCTTACTAAGAATACAACTTTAAATTTTACAATGGATTGTCCAGCATATGGTCTAGTCCTAAACTTGGACCAGAAAAATGACTTTAATTTATTCAAATTTAAATTCATCAGTAGCACTCCTTAAGAAAAAGTATAAACATTCATTACTCAACCACAACGCTGGCTCTTCTTCAGCAGGGCTGAATATAAGGGCTCTATATAATTTTAAAAATTTCAGGGGGCATCAATATTCAAGGTAGTGGAAAATTGTCGAAAAACCATGAAAAACCCCCTCAGCCTCTTACTAAACAGTTTTAACTGTACATAAAGCGGTGCAGGTGTTAGGGGGAGGGGAGGAGAATATTAAAAAATAATGGAAAAGATAAAATATAGCATTCAGAGTACCCTATTTATTATATGTATCTAGATTCTAAGAAAATTAAAACCACTTAAACTAGACAAGGATAAACTGATAAAGGACAGAAGGATCAACAAACCAAATCCACAACAAACAGACAACTTGGCCGATTCAGCAATTCATGTTTAGTGCAGTTTTCATTCATTCAGTCATTCAAAGAGAAAGGGAAAATGGACTTTCTTGAAGAAGCAAATAGTCCCAACATGAGGGTGGGTTTTGGATAGTAATACTTAAAAAAATCTTCCTTCTTTTGTAGCATGTTACACCTCAAAATTGACGTCACGTATGATCGCTCGATTCAAAGAAATGTTTACAAAGTTTACATCACGCAGTAAGGAGGGTGTATGTTGAAACTACCTGGTTTCTTTACGATAAGAGAAAAATGAAAGGTGGATGAACTTTTGGGTTTTTCTGCGAAAAAAATCTGATTGATTCTTGCAAGAAGGATGAAAATCTTACCTCAGAATTTTTTTTAATCTCCGCATTATTTCTTCTTTTTTTTATGAAATTTTACAAACAATCATTATAATTGTGACTTTTGTAAGTTTGGAGGGAAACCAGTTTGTCTCTCCCTCTGTGATGTTTTATCGTTACCGTAAGTTCAGAATTTTTACTTTCGATTATTCCAGCAGAAAAAAACAACAAGAGAAGTAGAAGTAAAACCACAATCAACACACGCAGACACAACATAACACACGAGTCTAGTAAACCAAAAGATGTATCATACATTCATAGTAGCTTGAATTACTTTAAACACAGGTGGGATTTGTTGTAGATTTTGGTCCATCGAATTTTTATTTCCTAAAATATGGAATTTAAAAGAAGAGAGTGCTCCTTTTATGTTGTTTCTGCACAACACTACAGTTTTTACACACCCTGACAGCACCCAGATTCATCGCTGTGCTATTTTTAACTGGGGATACATGCAGTTTTTACATACCTTCGTTTACAGTTGATATTTCTATTTCAACCAGATTGTGTGATATATCAAGGATTTATCTAGTCTATCTGATAAACCGTTTCGGGCTTTTTTGCCCTACTCTTGGTCTATCGGCACTCGTTAAGATCCGAGTAG
>JAYRBV010020076.1:0-11581 GCA_036023255.1 Mitrocomella polydiademata
CACGAAAGAGTCGGTCGGTCTAATACTTTTATTTTTGCTAGCAACCTGCGAAATGCTTCGCAACCCTTTTTACAAATATAATTATTTTTTTTGAGCGACTCCTTGTATTATCTCTTTTAAGTATGGTTGGTGGTTACTTATTAATTGACAGGAAGGTTTTATCCAAAGATTTAGTAGCATTTTTTAACTGCACATAGAATTGTCACTGTTTAGTTTTAGTTTTTTCCTTTTACACCTTTCTGTTAAAACAAGATTTATATGTTTAAAGATAGTTTAGGTGAATTAAGACAGTTTTGTTTTGTTTTATTACCATTTTTGTCCTTTCAACTAGTTCGATTGTTTGAAAAATATCTTTGAAGTAAGATAAAACTTTTCGTGAAAATAGGGCTTTTCCAAAGAAATATTTTATACCCCCTTGATCTTTATTGTATACCAATCCTCTGTGTTTCGGTTTTTGGTTCTGGAGCGTCGTGAAATTTTCATTTTTTGAATTTTCAAAATGTCTTGCAAAAAAAATAAAAAAGGTCTCTGAAAGTCCTGAATTTTTAGCTGACAGCTTATTATTTAATAATTTTTAAAATTTAATATTTTATTGCAGGAATAAACGTGTTGTGTTGTGCACGGTAAGCGGTAAGAAAGTTTAGTATGTTTTAAAAATCAAATCAAATTTGATATTAGAGATTTAAAAAATATTTAATTTTGCATAACGCAACGGTCTGCGCAAACAAAAAAGGAAAATACGAAAGAATTAATGGCTCTTTAAATTGTTATTGTTCTGGAATAAATGTGAAATATTAAGAGTTTTCTTCTTGTTATTTTTATTTTCGCGGATTTTATTAGGGTTTTTAAAGATTTCGTGGAAAAATCCTTGTTATAATTTTCAGAAGATTTAATTTCGTGGACTATATGCCAAAATCTGAAAAATTTAATCCTCGCGTCCTCGAAGTATTATTTGCGGACCAGGCCAAAATCCGCGAAATTTAATCCCCCTCGAAGTATTCTTTGTGTAAATTAACGGTGCTAAATCGGGATGGCCACTCTTTACAAAATTCCAGGAGTATGTGTTTACAGAAAAATATTTAAGTGCTTCATCGTGAGAGTATTCCCGAACAGCATAAAGTTTTTATAAAATTATAGTATCAGTGATATGATACATGTGGATCCCATTGGTTTATAGAATCCTTTAACCACGTGGGTTATAGTTTACAGGTTTTTCTGTGGTATTTGAAAGAAACGTTTCAGTTTTACCAAGGATCTTCTATACAGATACTTCTATACATATAGAAGATGTATTGAAGATCCTTGGTTTTACATTTTACTATGCGCAAGCATGTAAAGTCCCAAAGCACGCAGAGCGCGTAATTTAGCAAGCTCGATGCTTTGTTGAGAGAAATTTTCAAAGTAAAAATTCATCCCAGCGCAAAAATTTCTATGTGTTGATAACTGCCCCCTTAAAAAACTTGGATCAAAAACTCACCCTAATATGAGATCAGAGTCAGAGGAAGATAGGCTATGCTTAAAAAATTATAATTTTATATTTACTAAATTTACTCAATTTTAGAAAATTATAATTATAAAAATATAACTGAAAAGAAATGGAAAGAAAACAATCTAGTCTGTATCCTGAAACAAATACGGCATTTCTTCCTAACGGGCGCAGGGTTCTGCCAATCTCAAAAAATTTCCCTTAAAAAGGTGAGAAGAGAGCTAATTAAATTCACCAGGAGATAATTTGAATTTGAATAGTTTGATTTATACTTTTTGTCTATTTTTGTCTATTTTTGTCTATTGTCTATATCTGTTCTATTCGTGAAGTTGAAAAACTCATATAAATATTTAATAAAATTTTCTAATTACACATATTCAGTAAAATCTGGCCATAAATTATTTTTTTACAATGGAGACATAATCTGGTCTGTAAAATACCCCAAAAGGGTGGATTTCAAATGTGTAACTCTTATTTTTTGCACAATTTGAATCCACTATCATATTTATGGTAACTTACTGACCCTTGTACCGAACACAAGTGAAGTGACGGTAACTTACTGACCTTTGTACCAAACACAAGTGAAGTGACGGTAACTTACTGACCCTTGTACGGAAACGCGTTTTGCAATGTGACAATTTTTTTTGCAATAAAGTTATCCAAACTGTTATTACGTAAACACCATACGATCATGAGCATACCATACAATACAGAAACATGACTATGGTCTTGTGTTTGTTGATAATTGAACAAGTAAAGACCCAGATGGGTCTTGTGTTTGTTGATAATTGAACAAGTAAAGAACCAGATGGGTCTTGTGTTTGTTGATAATTGAACAAGTAAAGAACCAGATGGATCTGTGGGCAAATTACGCGAATGAGTATTTGGAAAAGCAATATTAAAAAGTGTCCCGTCTGTAAAAGGAACACTCTTCTCCACTTTGTCTTTTTGATGACTGGGTTGTTGACTTCGATTACAAAAAATAAAATCGACAAGCTGAAGGAGAATGGAGCGCTAGGAAACTTCATCCCTTCCCTTTACGCTTTTCCAGTCAGACCGTCCACGCATTCCATGCAAAATTTAAAAGCTATCGTCGATGGAAATCACTCTAGGTTTCTTCACTCCGTTATCCTTCTGCTGGTTCTCCTTCTTCAGCCATTGGTTGCGGTTCGCATCTGCCGCCGTGGGTGGTGGAACGTTTTCCCGATTTTCAAAGACGGATCGTAATAACTGACGTTTGTTTTCATCGCAAAACAGTCTCATCTTCAACGATGGTTTGGCCGGCGTCGGCAACTTGTCATCGTCGTCGCTGTCGTTTCTAGCTGACCCAGCTATGTGTAGAAAAATAAGCTCACTTTATAAACAGCGATACAGGACCCAACGGGAGAACAGGATTTGTATAAATCTATCATATATACATTTTTTGAATTGGTTATCATGTAAAAGCATTTGTAAATAATTATAATAACAATGTAAATTTCCAGCTGACGCTAAGACCTCCTTTCCTCCCAAATCAGTTTACTAAAAAGCTAGAAAGATAATAGATTCACCATCTAGTCTGTCTCAACATCGATTTTTATCGTTCTTCAGTTTAGTACAAAAGTCTCTTATTCTTGTCGGGAATAATCGAGGCATTTTTTTGTCTCTGCTTCGTTCTTCCAAACTTATTTAAGAGACTTTACTATGGGAAACCTTAGTGTTTTTATTCTGTCCCATGAACACTCCTTCTAGCATAAAACTACAACAAAGACAACTACAACAGATCTATAAATATAAATTAAGCTAAAAAGACCTGGCTTACTTTTATCAAGTATTGTCGTTTTCGAATCATCTCTCGTGAGATGAAAAGATAAATTAATAAGTAACAAAACAACCACTTTTCCTGGGTTATCATTTGAACAAAATTCACTTGATATAACCCTACCTTTATCGAGTGTTGATGTTTTCGAATCTTCTCTCATGAATTCCGGTAAATTGATGGGATTAAAATGGCAATTCCGACGATGACCCGTCAACAGTTCCAACTTGCCAATATGTTCACACCCCTTGTTACGGAAGGGACAAGCCACCTGTAACAAAATGAAATGTAACCTTTAGGAAAACATACCTTTTTAAAGCGTACTAATTTTCGCGAGTTTCACGATTTTTGGCCAAATTCGCGAAATTAAGTACAAACGAAATATTCTTCGAGGTGGTATTCGCAAAAATATTCTCGAAAACCGGAATTTTTGGTTTTAAAATTTACCAAGCGGGCAAGAAACGTTGTCTCAACATCATAATAACGTTGTTCGGACACGATGTTTTCTGTCAACTAGCTCATGCTAAATGTTTTTAGATTTTTTGTGATTCGCGAAAAATAAAATACCCGCGAAATACAATTATCCCGACTCGTAAAATTAAATACACGCGAAAATTAGTACGCTAAACCATTAGAATACGCAACATTTTTTGAAGAGACCCCTTTTCGTGGCATTTTTAAAAAGATTTTCAGACTTTGAAAGGTGATTTCTCATTTTGGAAAAGAGTAAAACCAATATTGTTTGAAGTTCTTTCCTAAAAATGTAGGGATCAAATGTTACAGGCGCCGAAACAGATACCGGTATTTCGGCTTTTTCAGAACGACATATGGCGTCACTCGGCGTCTAAGAGTTAAGGTAGTTAAATCAAGATCTATCAGTAAGCATTCGGCACAGGTAGCTCAATTTCTTTCTTTAAATCATTCACACGAAGCGAAACCTTTAAAACGATCAGATTAAAATACATTTTTGTGGAATTTTCACTTAAATACTTTGATAGATAAGTTCTGCAAAGAAAAGGTAAGAAAAAATATTAATGAACAAGACAAGACATTAATCTCTAAAATTGAATCCATTGAACCTTCTCTATTGTTCCTATAGAAAAGCGAAGCAAAAAGAATAGCACGCATGGACCAAATGATTTCAATAGGGTTGTACATCCAAGCGTTATACATTTATGGTAACACTTACCATCTGATCACCTATAATGTTGGCTAAGATAAAGTCGTAATGTAAATCCTTCTTTGTCACACATCTCCTAAAAGTAGGAAAAAACTGAATACAAACATCTATATTTTTTAGGACAAATGGCTCAATGGTTAGCACGTCGGACTCATAATCTGATGTTCGTGTTCACGTGAGCTCGAACCTGGCTCGCTTCTGAGACATTTGTGGCGAAGTGATTTCTCGCTGTTAATTCTGTAGATTATCGCGAAGTTGTTGCTATGTTCTATAGTATGGAGGTTAGGTGTAACGACCGAAGCAGTTAGTGCGTCCGAAGAGCAAGGACCTCAACTCAAGGTCAAACGTCGTGGGTATCATGAATAGAAAACAAATCGAGACAAAATTTTCACATAAAAAAAACTCAAAAAAGTGAAGATTATCAACTTGTTGGGCCATGGTCTCTTTATTCGCGTCGACATCCAAATATCAATTAAGTCGCAAAATGACCCTGGGTAAGAGATTGATTATTAGCTTTAATATTTTCTAATCGTGGAAATTTCTCTGATGGACTATGTATAGAATCCTCAGAAACTCCCAGGCGTAGAAAGACATTCCTTAAATTTCTCTGATGGACTATGTATAGAATCCTCAGAAACTCCCAGGCGTAGAAAGACATTCCTTAAAATTCTCACATTCTTGCAATTACTACAACATTTGATTGGATACAAAAACATTTTTCTTAAACGTGAGACGTGAAAGTTTTTCAACCTACTACTGAATGTAACTGCTTACCTATCTTCAGGGCACGTCTTACTTTGGCTCAACCAGCGATAAATACACTATAAAAATACACATTCGAAAATTATAGTTTACTACACAGTAATTTGTTTTCTATACTTCTCACTCTTGTCCTGTCACGAAATATTTTGTACTTTTTTGGCGTGTTTTTTTAATTAAACATTAAAATATTTTAACATGCCTGTGTGTGGATTAATTAGAGGCTGTTATACTTACACTTTTACAAAAGCTGTGTCCACAAGGTGCCCGTTGCGGTTCAACAAAGACATCTTGACAGATTGAACAGTACAAGTGTTTACTTACCGCTTCAGGGTTTAGGAAATATCTAGAAAAATTTAGAGATCAAAGGTTATTGTTATAACTAAAACTTTTATTGTTACTGCATAAGTGTAAATACTACTGTAATTGATATAATGAGAGCAAAATTTTGGTATTATTCACTGCAGAAGGGATCGTAAAAATATGTTGGTTTGCTGTCACCTGACCCGACCCACCTCGAAACGTCTCCATCTTCAAATTATTATTTTTTATTGCGCTACGAATGCTTGATGACCAGTTTCGAAATTAATATCTTACTTTTGCTTTATATTTACCGTTGTCGACTATACATCTAGGGCCTCCTAAAAAGATTTTGTTGAAAAATAATAATTTTCCGACCAACCGACCCAATTCGAAAACCTTGGGTCGGGTGACGGCAAACCAACATATTCTTACGGATGGCCATAGGTTTTATTTTTTCACAACATCGAATGAAAAAGAAGTCATTATGCAGTAAGTAATCATCTACTTGTCTTTCGGTTTGATTTTTTTTTAGAAGAAATCTAGCCAGAATTCTGATAATGAAAAATTGTTATACTGTACAGAAGGTTGTATAAAGCAGGTGTCTATGTTTGGAAAATACATGGTTAGACTTGTAAAAAAGGTAAATTTTTGTTGAAAGTTTTGGGTTTTTTGTAAAAAAAAATTCACAGTATTCAGTTGGTTTGCTTGGCAATTGGGTCTTGAGTCTCAAAAATGTAAGCATGCCGAAATATGAGCGCTCAAAATTGGCTTGTCAAATAGTTGCCATATGGATACCATAAGAAACTGTTCTTGTCATTATACTGTAGCCTCTTTTCTGAACCCAGGAGTTTAAATGGAGGGCATTGGTCTTATTAGGCTTCATCAGTCGGGTACACTGCTGAGAATCACTCAGGTACGAACTCTCGACTCTCTCAAAAGACGCAAAAGTCAATCAACTTTTAAACCACTTATCACTTGTGGTTTGAATTGATTTCATACTCCGAAAACTATAAGACAGGAGGGAATTTTCCTGTAAACGGGAGAAGTCACAAAATAGCAAAGCTCCTTTTCGACGCAAAATTCTACCATTATAAAACTCGATTCAGTTTCCTCTTTAGCTATGCAAGATTAATTTTATCATTCATCGATAAATGTGCTGCTGTTTGTCTTTATTCAAAATTTCATTATGTGCTGATTGTTTTCCCAAGGTGGTAAAACTCATTAGTCAAAAGGTCTGGATCGGTTTTGGTGTAAAATTATTGACGTTTTTTCTAGTGTTGAAACTGTGTATCCTGAGAGATGACTGTTTGTTTAAAAATCTTTAAACCATGGAAAATGAAACATTCCATTTTGGAGAATTAAAAAATACCATGCATGTCTAAGAAACAAGAATTTTGCCTACAAAACACCACAAGTTTTTATAAAAAAGCAGATATTATCAGTTTCACAATAATAATAGTGGCATTTGGTTGGTGTGAAACTTTAGATGTGATTTTGGTTTAGTGTTTACACTATTCCGTTATGATTTCGCTCCATTGCCAATCTGCAAATCGTCTGCTAAAAGAATTTTCGCAGGAATAAACTTTCACGATTTCGGCCAAAATTCGCGAAATCTCAAAAGTTTCTTCCTTTAAAGTAAGATACTGTATATATTAGTTTTAGTTTTATTTGTAAATTGTCCCTTCAGCTCTTTTTTTTTGGTTCAATATAAAATAACAATAAAGTATACATTCAAGAATGTTACAAAACTTTTACCTTTGATCATTCATGTTGAGTCACTAAAGTTTATATGCAAATTAAATTTTTTGTTCCCTAAAAAGACAGAGTAACATAAAGTAATCAACAAAATTTAAAACCATAAAATAAAAGCATATACATAGTTTTTAAGGTGGGTGTAAAGAAAAAATGAGTACATATACAATACTTTAATTTCAACAGACCTTATCAACAAGATTATTTAGTAAATAAGCCGCTTCGATGAACATTGCACTAAAAAGAACATTGATTTTGTATCGTGTCGTGTCTATAGTATTTTTTGGTTAATATTTTACTTTCTAGAATACTTCACACACTACAACACACCAGTCCAACATCCCAAAAGTCTGACAAAATCAGACATTATTAGGACAAACGTAGACAGGATACCCGCCCTATCACTTTACTCATCCAGGCTAAATTTGATAGAAAAAAATGCATAAAGAAAAATCCATAGATAGGACAGGTTAGAGTAGTGATTCAAAGATTGAATCAGCCAATCAGAGGCTGTTCACATTCATTAAAAACAATATTGACATGTCTAAACATCGAAATCTGCATGGAAATTGAATAATTGTTTCTTCAGTTAATGAAACCGTATAAGTGCGTGCGTTTAAAATAGAAATTCACCAAGGGAATACATAAAAAATAGAAGCATATAAATGTTTCTTTTTATTAAATTGCACATTAACTTTGCATTATTATTCATTGTTATTTCTTTCACAAATATTTTACCAAGTGATGCGCATATTTTTATGAGAAGTTATTGTTGATAAGAAACGGTCGATTTTTTTAAACATGCTATTCTAACCATACTCTTATATGTGTGTGTTTTTTTGAGTTTGGAATTTTGATGGGTTTTTGCTTTGAGTGGTTTTAAAGAGTATGGTATCCAGGCTAGGGCAAACGAGACTCTTTATACTGTAGTATCTACTTCAATTGTCCGAAAGCCCAAGTTATCCAACATCTCATTTGTCCAACTACTATAGACCGCCAGTTTGCGGTTGCGCAAAGTGTACTGTATCGAGAAACCGGAATCAAATGTAAACTAACTCAACTGTAAACAAGTATGGCAAGGTGAGACAAAGCCTAGTTTTTATAGTTTGACTATAGTGGAGTTTGTGTACATAAATTCTGGTTATTTCCAAGATGCTTTGCGCAACAGAGAAGTGGTCTATTGTATTGTTAGACAGCTTGTTTGTCCGACAATTGATAAAAAGTACCATTTGCTTGACAAGTACCGTCAGCGGGGATGAATTGGGACAGTGGGGCGAATAGACAATTTCCACATGGAGCTACCATTAGTCCCCTTCAGCTGTGATTGGACAAACAAATCCGTTTACATCATGTATGATGTTTTATTGTAATGTATGATGTAATGTAATATAAAATCTGTACGATCACGAATAACAAACCACACACTCCACCTCTGTACTGTTACACCAACTAAATCCATTGGTCAGACGTGCGCGTAACTTAGATCAATATATATAGTCTGATTTGCAATACTAAAAGGAGTTTTGTGTTTTTATCAAGGTCTGTTGGTCTGCGGAATAGCGCTTAAAATGTAGGGAAACTTCTGCGTGCTTTTCTCATACGTGTGCAGGAGAGTGAAGACGTTGTGCCATCACAAGTAGATTATCGTTTCCGTACATTTGTTTGTTGTTGTTTTTAAAGTGAAAGGGGACTAATGGCAGCTCCATGTGAAAATTGTCTATTGGGACACATTTTTAGTTTGCTAATAACAGCTTGAATAATTGGTTTTAAACCATTTTTTCATAGTTGATGATAAACAACCTATCCGCCACGATATCCAACTATGAAAAAATGGTTAAAAACCAATTATTCAAGCTGTTATTAGCAAACTAAAAACGTGCGTCCCAATTCACCCCCGCTGACGGTAATAAAATGTTAAATGCAGAACAATGTACCTAGCCACTGTGCATAATTTCAGCAAAGTATAAACGTTTAGCCCTTTTTGTATTTTGGGACTAATTCAGGACTAAAAGAGGTGGCGGGACAAACGCCGGTATATATATGTACATTAATAATTGTACTTGTCGGACAAATGAGATGTCAGATTATGTCAGTATGTGGGCTGTCGGAAGAGTGAAATGTTGGACAAATATGCCCTTTTTGCTTTTTGTTGATCAAAGGGGTGACTACAAATCTGCAATAATTACTAAAATGTAAAGCTGAAGATTAAATTACTTTAATACAGAAATTATTGCAAATTCTAAATGATTCATTCATCCAAGTTCTAACCATTTCAGACACGACACAAATAGCAAAACACAACCATTAGTTACAAACAGTTTTCGTTGACACATCCCGCCATGTTTTGAATTTTCATGTTTATGTTTAGAAATCGGGGTAAAACCCATATACCGTTTCGGATTATTGAATTTTTTAATTGTTTTATGCCGTGGCGAATCCCGCCTAAAGAGAGCGACTCCAGTCTAGGTAGAAGATTGACTTGGCGGCGGCGCGCGCGGTAACCTATACATTTCCCCCAAAGATCCGAAATCCCTTTACCGAGAGCTGAACAAGCACCGGCAGAAGATAAAAAAACTGCAACACGACGGCAAAATATCGCCTGGTGAATACTTTAACATATTTCCCAAGGGAGATTTAAAATAAACCTCCTCACAAACTTATTTATGACACACCCCTTCTTACCAAATTGATTGCAAACTTCTGTGGGCTACCTTCACCAAAGAAAGGATGGGCGGTATTACCACACGATACGGACCAGTCGCGGAAAGTTCAGATCGTGCGGCTAACTATCGGCCTAATTCAACATGCCGCAACAGGCCACGTCCCAGATGATAAATACGAGGAGATCTGCAAGTTAATGATCGATACAATGGTGTCTTTAGGTGTTGATGAAAAGGAATTTGATAATCTACTATCCTCCGTAAAATATGGAGTTTTTGAACCAGTCGCAAACTTTACCGGTCGAGAAGCAGATATCGAACAACTTCGATCAATCATCGAAATTAACCAACAACAGGGAGCAAAAACTCGATTGGTAATTCATGCTATGCCAGGCATTGGGAAGTCTGAACTGATTTTAAACGACTTTTTATAAACGACAATATTCTTTGGATCAGAGCAACAACACAAGACTCCCTAGAGAGATCTTTTAAAGACATTTACAAACTGATACCATACGAAACCGGCAATCTCGTAGGTGCGAAGGCCATTGTTCATGCAGTTCATAAACTCTTTCAAAATGAGAAGGTTTTGTTTGTTTTTGATGATGCAGAGAAAATGGAAACAATCGTCAGCTTTTTTCCGGACTACGCACCATCGTGCGCG
Source organism: Mitrocomella polydiademata (assembly GCA_036023255.1). NCBI lineage: Eukaryota > Metazoa > Cnidaria > Hydrozoa > Leptothecata > Mitrocomidae > Mitrocomella > Mitrocomella polydiademata. The sequence goes on from JAYRBV010020076.1 coordinate 10,603, forward strand.
CTGATTACATATCAAAATACTGTTTGGAAACAGCAGCCAGAATTCTAAGGTAAGAATATATGAACTTTGTGAATTTACTGCTGCCGAAAGTAGACTGTTTATTCAAAACAATGTTACAGCTTTGTTGACCAGTCAGCAATCTGACACCATCGTGCACCTTCTGGCGGGACATGCACTTGTTCTGCAACAGTTCGTGGCCTTTGTCAATGAAACCATGATGTATACCGATGAAGTTATCACAAACTTTGAGTCGAACGCCGCAAGTATTTAAAAAAGTGGAATCTCTACCATCTACGGTGAAAAGTCTGCTGCCATTGGGACTATCCAAATGTAAACAGACAAACTGCTTTCCGCAAGATATAAGTTGCAGCCGGAAAGGCTTCCCGCAGGTTAAAAGTTGCGGGAACTGCTTCCCGCAGGTTATAAGTTGTGTGAAAGAAAAAAGCGCGCGCCCAGAAAAAATGTCACTATTGGGCCACGGTAAAAACAAAACAAAAACAGAAATACATATTCATATAATGGTTGCACTTATTATGACAAAAACATGAAATTTTTCTCAACCACTATTTTTAGTTGCATTGGGCCATTGCATTTTAAATCCGAACACCGGGGGTGGAAGATACTTTTTTTTTAAATCTCCGTAACGGATATCCAAGCCTTTTCAAAAACTCCGTTTCGGATATCCGACTCTTTTTAAAATCTCCGTTTCGGATATCCGATCTATATAAAAAAACTCCGTTACGGATATCCGACCCTTTTTAAAATCTCCGTTTTCGGATATCCAGGATCACTGGAAAAATATCCGTTATGGATTCTACTGTCGTCCACCCTGGGGGTAAGACGGATAAAAAACCAATGGCTAATTAAAAATATCCGACGCTTTTCAAAAACTCCGTTACGGGTATCCGGCCCTTTTCAGAATCTCCGTTTCGGATATCCAGCTCATTAAAAACATCCGTTACGGATATCCAACTTATTT
>JAYRBV010020087.1:0-11581 GCA_036023255.1 Mitrocomella polydiademata
GAAACAAGAGAGAGAGAGAGAGAGAGAGAGAGAGAGAGAGAGAGAGAGAGAGAGAGAGAGAGAGAGAGAGAGAGAGAAAAGTATATATAAATATATGTACAGCGACAACTAGTAATTCATTTTATTTCTATAAGGAATCTTTTTAAAGGAGAGTGTATTTTTCCTTCGCAGTGGTGTTTTCACTGCTATTTTTCCGGCGTTGGGTCACGGTCTTTCTCTCCGTACCAACAAAGTGCAAAAAAATAATGATTTTTTCTTATCTGATGAACACCCAAATCGTCAACTTTGATGAAACTCAAATTAAGTGACATTATGACGTAATCGGCGCTTCATGTATATGATAAAACGGGATAACAACAAACGATTCAATTATTAGGTTCTCACAAAGTGAAAATTTTGCCATCGAGTTATTTACCAAAAAAATCAAAACAAATATTTTATCTTAAAAAGGATCTTGATAGAATCCTAAAAAACTTTACAAGGAAAGAATCTTTTAAGATCTTTGCAGAATCATTTGGAATTCTTGCTAGATCCAGGGGCTGAGCTATGATTTTAAAAGTACATTGCGCCATTGAACCCGAGGTGTTTTGGTGTTTTTTTTAATTAAATAATATTTCCCTGTTAGTTTTCTAAAAGTGGGTCGGCCTTGATCTTCTGAGGACGAAAGATCTTTAAATAATTTTTTTTCGATAAATTTTTAAGGTATTAAAGCTAAGGTTTTAAAGGGAAAAATAGCCATATGGCAAAAAAAACGGCAACAGCATAACAACAACACAGAAACCATCAAACTGTTTTTCAAAGTTATCCAAGTTTAAAATGATATTCAAATGTCACCCTCTACAACTAAAAATGTTTTTAAAGTGCCAATAAAACAATCAAGTCTGAAGTCACTTTTGTCAACTGTTGAAATGACAAATGGCGTCATCAAATAATGATAAAATTGACGTAAAATGTTAATTAAAATATGCACACTTTCAAAATTCAAGGTACGTACGTTGAGTTGAAAATACTAATAACATGGACTTATTTCGCAACATGAAATCCCCCAAAAATGAAAACCACGTAATCACAAGAACTGGTATACATAAGCCAGTTTGCCAAAAATAGTTTATATATTTGCGATATGTGTAGTTAGTTTTCCCGCCTATCTAAAATCTACAATACCTTGCAGTAAACACTATATCACCTCGAACGGTACACGATTTTCATCTTAGATACCATCAGACATGACCAGATGAAACCAGTAGATGGCATCAGTAGATATTTTGGCGAATTGATTTATAGCTGGTGATATAATCTTTCATAAAGTCGAACATTCTGATGATGTAGCTGATGACATCCAAAAAGTTTTTGATTTCAGTATCCGTTGACCGTTGTATAATAATTTGGATCTCACATCAGTCTGATAAAAACCTACTACAAGGTTCCATGTGAGAATCTAGTCACTATAAGTTTACATTTTCTTACTCATCATTTCGACCTCATTTAGACATCTTTCTTTTCCTGCCTCCGTCATCCAAGTTTTCCACCTTAGACCATGACCGTAAGGGAATAACATTTCTGGCTGAACATGCAATAACCAAAACATTGAGCCACGTTATCAACATATCTTGATGTGTACGGTACTTTAGACGATGGTGGCTCCTTGTGGTCGGCAATGTGGTGGAGTATCACATTCGATTTGACAATTGAAACCAACAAAATACATGATAGATACAGCAGTGATAAAGAAAGCATCATACTCACATAGAGCGTCACTTTCTCACATAGTTTGGTTTGCGTTCATCGCGAAACGGAGTCTTTTTCTTTTACATGTGCATAAGGTCTGTAAATCAGACAAGTATACAATATTCATATATACAGATACAGTGAGTATATCTACTAGATTTTAAAGAGCGTATTTGTCTGGGAATAACATGTAGTACTCGCAGTCAAAATTGATGGTATGAGAATCAAAAAATATTCGCGAAAATAATTTAAATTATTAATTTCAAGGTGTCACATACAGTTTGTGTGAGCGATATAAATGATAAATATGCTTTTGAAAAAAGGGATAGAAAAGAACTGTTAATAAGGTTCTATATAAGGCTCACACGTGTCGAGTGAGTTTTGGATTCTATTTTGATAGATTTAAAACAAAATTCTAGTTGACAATTAAATGCCCGGGGGGGGGGGGGGGGCCCTCGGTTTCAAAACGACCGTAGGTGCGGCCCAAATTTTACGGTCAAAGCTTTATTTGAATTCAGCATTCATTTTTGATTATATCAGACTTTTTTTTTTGAGGACGTCATCAGTGTAACATAAAAAAAAAAAATTGGAATTATTCAAGTTTTTCAAAAAGTGTTACTTTTTCATCATCAAGCCCATACATAAAATCCTATAGTGGCTCCGCGGGTGAAAATTCAACCTTCTCTTTCACCATTGTTTGATTTAATGTAAAACTCTCATTTAAACTTAAAAAAATACATTAATTTCTGTGCTTGTTGTAATATCTCTTATATGCTAAAGATTTTAAGTATTTAAAAATCTTGCTGATATGATTTTAGTATAGCAATTGCATAAAATATGTGTTGTATATTGGGCGTGTACATATAAAACAGATAAAATACAAAAGTTACGTTTAAAAAAATGGTGGATTCTATGTTTCTCAGAAGATTTTTTTGGGCAAATGTTTACATTTGTAAAACTTAAAACGATGGAAAAGTATTTGGAATGAGACTTTGTAGCAACCATTATGATAATAAAAATTCATGTTTATGTTTACATTTCCTGATGTAAAAGGATCCTCCTTATTACGTCACTATTTCATTAAAATAATCTGAAAAACAAAAATTTATTTAAAGAAGCATGTGTCGAATGAAGGAAATGAAAAACAGCCGAAACAAAAAGTATAAAGAAAATCATAAAAAAAAACTGTTGAAGAATAAAAGAAAATACGAGAAACTTTCGAGGTAGTGGGACTTTTCTTTTTGTTCTATAATTTTTTTTTTAATTTACACTGCCTTAATTTGAGAAGCTTTCCAGGGAGAAAACTATTTTCCGCTGTTTTTCTTCTCAATTTACGTCATCTTATTTATAAGGAATTCATAGAAATTACAGTGTATCCCTGATTTACGTAAGTAATCATTTCATTACCAAGCTTATATGGGTTCTTAAGAAACAAAAAGTTTTCAAAATAAAGCAAGCGGTAAGCATTTAGTTTTATAAATTTTATTGAGCGAATTTTCAAAATAACTACAATTTCTTAACATCCTAGAAAGGAATACCTAAACGAAAAGGCAACACAACACAATAGCTGGGCCATTCCTAAAAGAGGTCAGGGCAGAGGATTATTTCATCTTTTGTTAAAAGGCTTCTAGAGAGTAAAGTTTCTTCCATCTGCCTCAGGAACATACACCTCGCTCAGCATTTGATAATTGTAAGGCAACTACATGAATATCAGTAATAAGCGAGACAAATATATCAAACATCAGTAGGATAAGAAAAATGTAAATAAACAAAGAAGAAATTTAAGACGAAATTAAAAGGATGGAAAGTGTAGCTTGTTATCAAAGGATAACCTACAGGGAATATATTGAGAAATAATTTTAATGGACGTTGCACGGAAGGAAAGCATAATGTTCTTCCAAGTTCAATCTCTATTGATCATTATCTGAGAAAAAACACATGTACATTTTATAGGAAATACATTTGTATATATATATGTATGTTAGTTGTGGACCTGGAAAGCAAGATGATGTTTATCTAGAGAGTGATTTACTAGTTTATTGGTTGATGTAGGTGACCTTATAGAAGAATTCATCATCCAGAGAAATAATACTGCAACCCCAAAATATCTGGTAAAAAATATAATATTTTTTATTTTAGTTATTTTTATTTCAGTAAATTTCAAAGTGAAGTTTGGGAGTTAGATTTTTATTTTTCAGTAAATTTGTAGAAAAGCCTTCCAACTTGGGCGAATTCGTGTGTAATTTTTTCAAGTTGTCGGTTACTCAACCGGGTGTTTTTAATAGTTTAAAGAAGTTGTGAGGATGATGCAACACCCAGCCAGGGCGAATTTTTTGCGTTTTCCATAATCTGATTATTTACGACGAGAAAAAGAGACAAAGCGTCCTGGGAACCAGGCTCTGTAAACGATACCAAAATAAGCCAGCTAGAGGTCATTATATAAAGCTTCTAAAAGGCTGAGAACACACTGACATTCAAAGTCTTTAGACTAAAAGCCAAATATGCTAACGCTATAACTCTTATTGTTGATAAATATTTCATCATGTATGTTTTTCCTCGTTACATTTTAGCGCGAATGATGAAAATTACAGGAGCGACCATCCTACTTGGAATTATATTGTTATATAATGACGTCACGTACGCGGAGAAATGTGAATGTAAACATTTACTGGTACAATGCTTCGCTACCAACAAAAACCCTCAAGAGAGATTCACTAAATGTACACAAGCCCATCAACAGTGTCAAGAGAGTTGTGACGGCAAACGTCGTGTGATGGACAAACGAAGGTTACGGGAACGCACTGAATTGTGGGATATTGATAATGAGTGAAGGTGTACAGAAATATCGTGTATACTGTTATACGAAAACAAAATAATTGCATACATAATTAAACAATTATCTCTCATTTCCTTTCCCCTAAAAGTAAACACTGTTGTTTCTCTAGCTCTATGTAAGAATAATTAGCCAAATTTTGGTGAAATCTCAGACATGCATGGTGTATAATTTCCATAATTTATTTATTTTTGGCCAAATTTAACCTCTGGTCTGCAAGAGTCATGCAAAAATTCTTAAGAAAAGCCGTATTAAAAAAAGCTTGAAGTTCTGACTGTATCGCGCATTGTTCATTGACATTGGTGATTTTTAAAATGTTTTATGCATATTTGCGTTTTTTTTGTTCACCTGATGCTCAGAATTTTCTGTAAATTAGGGCAAATGTTGTATTGTATCAATAAATTTTTGCAGGTTCCTTTTAATGCTGCAGGAGTAAAAATCTGAATTTAGGGTGGCCTAATTTCATGGAAATTAAATCCCAGTAGTATAATTTGTAAAATGAGACTTTTTTCGCAGTGTAAATTTGAGTCTTCCCTTCAAATTGTACCGATTTTCAACTGATATATTGGCATCGACACAACAGATAAATTATATCTTCCACGTTGAAATATCGGTAGTTTTGTTTAACACGACACGACAGCGGCAGATAAACCTTTTCAGCTGCTAGAGAGTTTTGGCTGTTACAGTTTGTTGTGTTTGACACACTTTTTTACAAATTTTACAAATTTTACAGAACTCTAGTTTTGTTCGAAAGTTCTGATTACTGAATTGATTGATTAGATCTAAGATCTGAAACGATTACTTGTTGTCTCTGGAGAACTTCTTGTTATATTTTAATAATTTCATTACGTTATTCCAGAATAAAACAAAATACTAATTTATATATATTCTGCAAATTTTCAGATTTACATTTGTACTGATAAGTATATGAAAATGAATTCTTTAAAAAAGTTTGGTTGTAAAAAGTAAAATGTTATCATTTGTAAAGGATTATATTCGCGTTCCTTTGGCCCGATAAAAATAGTAATGATGATGATGGATAAATTTGATTTCAAGGCAAAAAATAAATACCACGAAAGCTCAATCATTTTTTAAAAGTACAAAGCCAGTTATCTCATCCTCTTCTTAGGATTTTCAACAATATTTAAAGTTGTAAAATTAAAAGTGGAATAATTTTCGCCGTTGCTTCAATTAGTTCCCGATTGTCTGGTTGTTGCACGGTGAGGAAATTAAACCATTTTGAACAAAAAACAAAAAATAATAATTGAAAAACAACAATGTATAAAAAAATAAAAAATAAAATTTTTTCACCAGCTATCCCATATTATGGTGTTTCTTTCAGTCAGCACTATCCGATATATTGACATCCAATCGACTCACAAGACTTTCATTGCTAGGCGATCCTACATTGTAAAAAAAACAGTCAATTCAAAGAATACATAAAAGATCTTGGTGAACTTCAAAAATTAAAATGGCTGCTTTGGTTTATCTTATGACTTTTAATAGTTTTAATCTAGCATGTTAGCAAATTCCTCTCGTTAGATTTTTTTTTAATTCTGGCCTTACTCGTGCGTGTCTTTTTATCAAGTTCGTCTAGCATTGCGTTTAAGGAAATCGTTTCTCCGAGGTCTTCTTCGTCAAATTCGATATCATCTGTGTTTGTGGAACGGTGATTTTGAAAGCCTTTCAGTCTTAAAGCAGGACTATGACGATGATTATTGATTGTTATCGGTGCAGCAATGTGATGTCTTGGAGTGGTTCCTTTACTTTGGTCTGCTGACTTGTCGTCTTCTTCAGGTGGGAATTCAATTTCTTCCCAGTCTGTCAAATCAACCAAGCCAACACCACCAACCAAGCCAACACCACCATCCGGAGTAAGCCATTCCTTTGGGATACACGCCGCCAGAAACGGAAAACGCACACACATCGTTGCCAGTCGATTCACCCAAGCCGGAATAATTTTCCCAGTTAAGAGCTGAAAAACGAAAGTGTATAATACAACCAACTTTTAACCATGTCAAGTAAAATAACAACAGCATATTGAAATATTTAGTCCATATCTTTAGTCTATATTTTGAATATGCAGTTGTTGTTTTTTACCTGATTAACATAGCAACATAAAGTTATGTGTGTGTTATCAAAGGTTCAAATGCATTTGGTAAAGGAAAATGGATTGAGAACTCTTTGGGACAAGTACAGTACAACTTACCTTACCAAGTTCATGTGAAAAGTGATTACAATTCCTGAAGATAAACAAAAAGTGATAATAAGTTTATTTTTTTAGATATGTTTAGTTTAGACTATGAAGAACGAAGACTATACTAGGCATTATAGAGAACCGTCGTTAACTTTCAGTTATAAGTATTCATAACTGTATAATTTTTATAAAACTAAAAAATACAGTGCATTTGAAATTATAAAAACCAAAAAGTTGTGATTAATTTTTTTTAGAACACTTTATTCATTTTCTCTTTTCAAGGAAGGGGCATTTTTCCGGATGCATTGTATTCTGTTTTAATAGATATACCTTTCAATAAGATGATATGATGACCCAGTGTATGACTTCCCAAGCATTTCAACCAAATCATTCAAATCGTTTTCCGAAAAGTCTGTGAAACCTAATGCTACAGTTTCCCTTAAAAGGAAAAATAATCATAATTTTTGAAGTACTAAGTACTTTTGAAGTACTAAAATTGAAATAAAAAATAGGAATAAATTATTAATTATTTAAGGTTTTCAGATCCAAAATTGAGTCAAGGAACTGAAAACTTATTGTCTTTATATCAATCCAAGGCATACATATATATTATGTACTGATGGGCTACTGTAGTTCCTCAGCCCATTTACAAACTGTACAAATTATACCAAAACCTATAATGTTTTGCAATTAGAAATAACTAAAGGTTTTAAAAGCAATTAGCATATATAAAATAATTGGAAAAATATACTATAAAAGTGTAGAGAGATAGAAGTCTAGGAAATTATCTTTAAAATAATAATTATATATACATTTTAACCTTCAAGTGTTTTGAACTGAAGCCAAAGAATTTGCGGTAAAATTTAATCTTTATGTATAGTTACCTATAGTAATTTTTTCAAACATTTGATATATATGTGACGCTCCATGGGAAAAACAGTACATGAAATTATCGGTATATCGGTATTACCGGTAATTTTTAAAAGATAATATCGGTATATCGGTAATTCACAGTTACTGATACTCAAACTTTACTTACCCTGTAATTTGTTATTCATAATAAATGACAGATAACATAATTGTCTGCGCGAATTTCTTTCCCAAGGTGTTCGGTAATTACCGATAAATACCGGTATACCGTTATTTACTGGTATACCGATATTTAATGGTATATAGCGTACTTACCGATATTTACCGGTAGGAATTAGCAGGTAAAATACCGGTATATCGGTAAATGTCAATGAATAAGCGTACATAAAACAATCTTTTCTCACAGCGCGGACTAAATGTTGTTTACCGATATATCAGTATACCGGTAAATTTGAAGAATTTACCGATATTTAGAGAAAAAGAATGTAATAATTACCGATAAAAGTAAGTGTTTTTCTGTACAACTCAAGATTTTTACCGTTAATAATTACCGATAATTTTCATGTACTCTTTTTCCCATGGAGAGTCACATATATATATATAACATACTTGAATGTAAATTCTTCCCCTAATTCATCAATATCTTTTGGCGCTGTTTCAAAAATTCCTGTGAAATCAAATGGATGTCCACCAAATGCAAATTCTTATAACATGAATACAAAAAAAAAAAATTAAAGCTGAATTTCCCCATCTGCATAGTAGAAGAGTCAGCAAAACTGTTTAGTCAATATCTCGGGGGAGTTACGGCATGTCCAAAGTACGAGTTTTTTAAACTAACGGGGCATATCTACTCATCCCACAAAGCTCAGTTATAGCTTAAAAGAAGCGTATTACTGAGTAGACAAAGGAAATAGCTTTGCCAATTTGTAAAATTGTGCTGATATTGAGAAATTGACAAAAATCTGCTTTGTGACGTCATTTTGTTGACGGCTTAGTAGTAAAAGCTGTTTTGACTGTTGATAAGTTATAAGTCAATCAAATTCATTGAATACGTGTTGCTACACCACAAAATGGAAAAAATCCTCGATTCTGATTCAACGCCCTAGCTCATCACGTCTGGCGTGAGAATGAGAATGAAGACAAAGCTAAATTTCATTACAGTATATAAAGTGACGAAATAAAACTGATGAAATATTTTTGTAAAGAAAAACAACATAATATAGAATGATTTCATGTCTCACCTCTTCCGTAAACTTCAAGACCAGAATGGTAAACACCCAGACCGATGGATGATGTATATTCATTGAGCCAATACTAAAACAAAACACAGTATAATCAATTGATTTGAAAAATGACAAAATATCTATTCTAAATAAAAATAATATTTTAGCAATCTTTCATGATTGGAATCGTCATCTTAAAAACTTTTTTATATACTGTATAATTAATTCACATATAATTCCAAATTACCATGTTATAAACATTTAAAACAACAGGTACACGAGCCATTATTACATTGATACTTCCTCCTTTTAAACCAATGGTTGTTGGGCTTTTACCACATTTCAGCGAGTCTCCTTTTTCTTCCTCTCTTTTTCTCTAATTCTATGGTTTGGTTGCGTATTCCTAAAATAGGTATATATACAAAGTGTGAAAATATGGCACTTTTCCCCAATTTGACGACTCACTTACCATATGGGGATTATAACCCCTCAATTGACGATTTGTACTGTATTGAATCCAAGATTTAGGGGTCTAAACCGCTTTCTAAACCTCTTAATCAACGTCTTTTTCTTGATATCAGATTTTTTCCGAAAGGTATTTTTATTTTTTATTTTTTTTGCAATTGGACATTCCTAAACCCGATTGAGAGATTTTTAAAATAACAGTTTTGACTCCTCAATAGCGATGCAAACCCTGATCAAGGAGGGGTTAAACCATTTTTGGTGGGTGAGTCGCAAGATCGGAGAAAAGTGTCGTAGAGAGAGAGTTGAGCTACCATATATACATTAATTGGGCCATTACAGGAAATGTCTGTGTATATTGGGGAGGTAGATAGATAGACACCAGAACCACTAACAAGTATTTCTCACAAAACCAGGATAAAAGAAGTATTAAACTACTAGGTATTTAAAGTAGATACATCTATAAATTCAAATTTGTACTTGTTGTTCAGAGTCTAGGGTGTTAGCTAGAAATCAAATCCTGTGTCCGTTATGCTGTAATTGGGAAATAATAAAAGGAGCGTAGCGAAGAAAAATTGAGCAGGGGGTTTTAGGGACCTGCTGCTCTGAACTGAAGGCTCTCAAGAAAAATTTCAGTTTTTAGGTGTTACAAACGTTGAAATATAGGTTAAATTTACTACATATATAATTTTAAATCGATTTAAAAAACATGTTAAACGTAAACAAACAACTTATATATACGCGATAGAGGGCGGAAGAGCATCACAAAAAAAAATAGTGTGATAATAGACAATTTTCGCATGGCGATACCATTTTTCCCCTTTCACTTTCAAACCAACAATAAACAAATGTACGGAAACGATAATCTAGTAGTGACGGCACAACGTCCTCACTCTCCTGCACACGTAAGAGAAAACCGCGCAGAAGTTTCCCAACATTTTAAGCGCTATTCCGCAGACCAACAAACCTTGATAAAAACACAAAACTCCTTTTCATAATTACAGAGGTGGAGTGTGTGGTTTGTTATTCGTGATCGTACAGATTTACATTATTATATTATTATAGACATTACATATTACATCATACATTACATACATATTACATCATCAACGGATTTTTTGTCCAATCACGGCTGAAGGGGACAAATGATGTCGCCATGCGAAAATTGTCTGTTGGGAAAGTCTGTTAGTAGATTGAATTGGGAAGAGTCCGCCAAACGGACAATATTTGCGCTAGCTAACACCCTGCTACACCCTGACCTACCTGACGTTGTCAGAGATTTCATAATTTGATGGAGACAATTTCTATGTTAGCTAAAAAAAGTACCTTATAATAAGGTGAAGATAGACATAGGTATGCAACTTTAAGGTTAGATGCTACTGTACAGGTCCTGTTCAAAATGAAACAGTTTTTAAAAGCACAACATATAGATACAATAATATATACAAAACACTAAAATCACAACCACAAACTTCACAGTGAAAAAGAAACCATCCAGCCACCATGTTTATTTCAAATTCAGTCTCAATAGATATAAAAATCAGGGACTCTCCAGACCATACTGCTGTTTCTTATTTGAGTATATACAAACAAAATAAAAGTGAGTAAATTGTTTGAGCGTTTGGTGTTTTATAGGCTGTTGTTTTTGACAGTTTTTCAGTATTCGTCGATTGTTGTGCATCTTACGCCAGCGCTCGCTTTGCTGTTTGTTTATATATTGCTGTGTAAAATACACGAAATTTAAAAGTTATTTTGGTCACGTGGTTAAGAGGACGGCGGTTGGCGGCAAAAAATCAAATTATGTCAACGAAATAAGAAGTCGGGGCTAGATGTGTGTACAGTTGTTTGTTTTGTTGAGTTGGGTTGAAGTTCTGGTTTGTCTGTAGTATTAATATTAAAAGCTAAAATAGGAGGGTTAAGCTTAGTAATCATAAAGCATGCCCTGTTTATAAGGATATGGATGGGATGGATGGGGAGCTAAAAAGTTAATATTTGTTTTTATTTATAAATCTGTCTTAGATAAATGACTAAAGGTGTTCTGGAGAACAATTCTACTGACTGAGTGCTGGCCCTCTCTGGTAATGACAATTGGTTGGGTGGTTTGCATACTGTTGCTGTGGTTGCCGGGACATTTATTGTTTTAAACTTTTAAGATCCAAACAGTCTAAAATAAGACAGTTGGGTCAAAACGCGTAATTTTGAAAGCAATACAAACCTCACTCTACTGCCCATTCAGCAACACGAATGAGAGAAAACACAACTTATACG
>JAYRBV010020098.1:0-11580 GCA_036023255.1 Mitrocomella polydiademata
TTTGAATTACTTGTGGTTTTTGAATTTTTGACAAAATATCGGAAAAGTGCCATAATTTATGACCATGATTGTAGATGGATCCGTTTTAAGAATCCATTATGCCTTATCCCGTCAAAGTAACTTACTACCAAGTCTCTAGTGTACAATAAGTAAAATTAAAAAAAGCAAAAAAAAATCTCTGTGAACGAGTTTGGTTTAGTGCTGCGATAATGCATAGGTACCAGTCCTAATTCTATATTATATGTATGCATTCACTGTTAAATACATATCCCTACTTTTCATCAAGAATATTCGAGTCTATTTGAGAACCTTTTATTTCATTTGGTGGCGTGCGATATTCTTCATGGAATTACACAAGATACACCCTCCCATCTGTCCACACGCCTTCCTCTTTAGGAAACTGATACAGGCTGGATAACGATACTAACAAAACAACTATTGAATTCCTCTTTCTTTTCCTATCAAATCTATACAAAGTTAAATATTTACAAAGTTTTATATTACACAATTTTATTTTATATCTTCTTTAATACATACATATATACATACATACATTGAATTATCAATTTTAATAAATTTCGTGCTTATTGTAGCACCAGATCAATTAATTTCGTGCGTATTGTAATACCAAATCATTGAGATCATCAAATTCGCTTTTGATTTCGGTAACCATTTTTCCATCTTTGTTTTTGAGCGTTATGTCGGGATTGAATTTCAAAACTTCTTTTAGAATGTCATCATCGACACCGAGTGTCAAGCACATGTGGACGGGCGTTTCATCATTGTCACCTAGTAGAAAAATGTATTGTTTAAAGAAATTTATTCAGATGATAAAAAAAGCAAAAAAACTTTTGCAAACGCCCGTTGTAGTTTTTGTTTGTTTTTTATTTTCAACTTTTCTAGGTATAGATAAGAGTTCGCTGAACATATTTTCTTGCGATAGTTTTTTTTACCCCAAAGTAGTCGCCTGGAATACATGCAATTTTTTAAACCCTTCCTCCTTTCGTGATTCAGCCCAACCGTGAAATTTTCGTAACCTGTATAACAAACCTGAACTTCATGTTTTGTAAATGAAGTTTCTTCCTAATCAGCAGTTAATGTTTTAATGATCATTATAGTATGAACGTACACCTCTGCAGAAGATTTTTTTATTGAGTGGCGAGGAAGAAATTGATGTAGAAACAAATCTTTTACCTCCAGTAACATTGACATTTTGACCACATTCTAACAGTTTAGCAACGCCCTCCAAACACCCTTGTCGTAAGGCCACATGTAAAGGCGTATGGCGATGTTCATTTTTGGCATCTACGTCAGCGCCGGACTTCAATAGAAGCTGAATACATTCCTCGTGCCCGTATCTATCAAGGAAATAATGATATAATTTAGTTTTGAAGACCTCTGTTCAAAATACAATAAACTCGAAAATTTGTGCAAAACTTGAAAACAGATTTCATCTGACAACATTCTGGGCAGACTTAAGATATTCGTTTAAAACGAACTTTTTTTATCCCATAAGGTCTTTGAAACTCCTCTCCTCTCTGAGTTAGCATCTCATTTTTCCAATTCTTTTGCAGCCTAAGACTAATTTTGCACAAACTTAGGCAAACTTTGGTCAAAATAAGTGACGAAATGTTGTCCAATAAAGTACATCCAATTACCGTGCTGCGTAATGAAGCGGAGTCATCAGCTCTTTATTCCGAGAGTTCACATCCACGCCTTCTTCCACCAGTTTTTTAATATAGTCCGTGTGACCATGCTGAGCGGCCGTTTGGATTGTTTGCAAGGCCTCGCGGGAACCAAACTTGCGTTCGATCGTTCGCTTCAGTTTGTCCAGATAGTTGGTATGACCGGTGAGCGCTGAATTTTTCAACCAGTTCGTAAAACTTTTATTTACAATGTCTGTAATATAAAGAAGTTTAAAAATTAGAGAACAGAGATGTTAGTTTTAGTCTCTTTGCCCTGCATATGTATAGATTTGTACCTTTGGACACATCTGTAATTTTCTGGAGAGATAGCTGTATATAGTCTCATATTTACTCATTAAAAATCCATGACAGATAAAAAATAAACCAGCATCAAAAATTACCTAAGAAAATAATACCTCGAACATGTTATGATAATGGCGGACATAAATAATGCAACTGTTCGTATAGCTACACGAAGAGTCGTAAAGTTTTTGTTTTCCGTAATAAACTAAACAAAATTTCATTTTGTATCCCATAGATTTATATCGGTAACCTTGAGCTTTAGCTCATTAGATCTTTAGGCTCTTGATTAATTTTAATCAATTTTAGCAGCCTATGTAGCAAGTATTTTTGGAACAAATCGATTGTTGTTTTGTATCTCGACTTGCTTGGCAAAGAGACAAACTTTATAGCCTTAGTTTTTAAACAACCGATATTTTTCTACTTTGTCTCGAAATACTTACTTTCTTTCTCGGTCAACGAGGTAAGCGATGCGTTGCCTCGTTTCGACGCCAAGTCCCAAATGAGGACGTCAGTGTTAGGGCTACCATCTTTAAGTAACGTCACGCATTCTTTATGATTCTGTTGGACGCTGTAAAACAAAGGTGTGATATGCTCCACTTCGCTACCGTTTGCTCCTTTCGTTGAAGCACCACGGGATAACAGTTCCTTGACACATTCGGTGTAGCCGTAAAGCGCGGCATCGTGGATGGGCCGAAACCCGAATCGGTCTTCCGCATCTATTCGGGCTTCGTTTTCCAACAAGATTTTCATGCATTCAAGTCGATTGTACCTAGTGGTCATGTGCAGAGGACTCAAGCTGAAATAAGTGAAAACAGTGAAATCTTTACAAGTCTGATTTGTAGACCTCACACACGCTATTCGTGTTTTTAACGAACTCAGGAATTGGGGTTACGACTTGTTTATTTATATTTATGTTTTATGCTTACAGTTCTTTATAATACACATACAATATATAATATAAACACAAAGACAGAGAGTGTTTGCCGGTTCGAGATAAATGGGAATGACACGGGTTCTATATGCAAATTAGTTTTTAATGTCAACGATTATTTACACAGTTACAGATGCATTGCAGTTTATAAATTCTGGTCAGTAAACTAGTCGACGCAAAGGGGCGAGCAGTCCAATTTTACCTTTATAACAATTTCGAATGAACGTAAAAAAAGAATGCCCTTAACTAAATTTGACCCAGGTTCTTAAAAGATACAAGTTGTGCTGGATTGAAAAATAAAACATCCCTTGTTCAGTACGGCCAGTCAGTTCCACTCTAGTGGAAGCCTCAGTGAAAAAAGCATTCCAAAATCAGCCAGTGAAAAGTAGCAACTACCCCAGCCAGAGCAGGTTTATTAAAAATCCTCAGTGATTGAGGAAGCAATTTCTTGTAAAGTCATTTCAGTGGATATAGTGGTACAAACAGACAATGGACTTTTGAATAGGTAACTCACTCTAGTAAGATCTTGAATTTTTCTTTTCCCCCCGTTTGGTTTTCATTTACCCAAATGATACATTTTTAAAGACAGGGAGATGTCTACAAAGAAAACATGACCTTACCCTTGGCAAACCTCTTCTGCTTCCGATAACCGGTTGATATCGAAATTGGGTTGAGCAATTATCACATTTACCCGATCTGTCAGCCCTTCTTTGCACGCCTCGTAGAAATCACTTCTGATGCCATCTTCACTCTTGCCCTTGCACGTGTATTTCTTCTTCAAGAAAGGCATTTTGGGTCCCTTTTCCTCCTGGTACCAACAACAACTATCCCTTTTTATTTTATATGTTCTTCTTTTCTATGTTATCATATGTTTAGTTGTCTAAAATTAGAAAAAAATAACAAAGATGGTTATCGATGAGATCCTGTTCACGTTGCGAAACCCACTACAAACCGCTACTAACCCCTACAAACTGCTACTAACCCCTACAAACCCCTACAAACCCCTACATACTCCTATAAACCTATGGAAATTAGCAATGAAAGGTTCTTCATCACTGTAACCGGTGACAGACTCGAATTCTCCCGACCAGCAGGTTATGAGCCTAGCGTCTTTAAAACCACTCAGCTACAGCTCCAAAAAATCCATAATATTCTAAGACTTCATATTCCCAAGTGTTATATGTATAAAGTAAGATCCTTCTCCCATGACAACACAAGAATGTTTTAATAGTTTATTTCTATTTAACATTCATCGCTTTTTGTTTAGAGAAGAAAAACTTAAGGTATCCATGTTGACTGTCTTTTGTTTATTCAATGCAATTGCTATACATACTCGAAAAATAAACACTTTAAAATGAAGTAAACTTTTCTTATAATGTTGACTAAAGCCTATAAGAACATCTCATAATTTTGTTTTATCCAGTAAGAGCAAGCCACATGAGAAGAAATCTCATAAGAATATAAGACGTTGTAGACTAAAAACAGACACAAGAAGTGCTAAAAAATATTTTCAAACACATAAATCCCAAAATGTCACATAATCTCATCAAGTTTTCATATAGTTTTAAGAACATAATGATAGAAACATTTTTTTGCATGAACTCCTAATTCCTAAAGTTAAAGAATGCATATAATTATATGTATTGATAAAAAAGGGCGTTTAAAAAAATAAAACAAGCGTGTATTTCATGGACTGATTTATACAACATAATTAAATAAGAAAATTTTCGCGGTATTATTATAGAACTTTCATTTAGCACTGTTGTAAAATTTTCTAAAAATAAATTATCCGTGGAAATAAAACTCTACTTGCCACAAAATTCAACATTTTTCAAAAAGGTTTTACCACTGTATGCCAACTAAAAAAAACATTGAAAAAAGAAAATTTAGACTGCTTTAAGATTTCTTGTTATTCTCATTACAATTTTACATTAAGAATTGCTGTTTTTAGAAAATTAACTTCTGTAGTTTGCCTTTTGTCTCATCTATCAATATTTTAAAAGGCTATTCAGGCTACACTTGACACATACCCGAAATTGTAAAGTTATTTGGATGTTAGATCGACATTCATGCAAAACCTCTCTTTCTCTGTTTTATTGATCTAAAAGGCTGCATATGGTTGAATAAATCGAGATATGCTATTTAAAATTCATGAAATTCGCCTACTCGCCAACCTTAAAGCATTTTATACGGGTACCTCAGCTACCATCAAGGGCTCGAAGACATTTTTTAAAACATTTTCTGGCTGTAGGCAAGGGGGCGTGGAATCGCCAGTCCTTTTTAATATTTTCCCAGATTTTGTTTTGAGGTGTGCTGAACATGAGGTATTGCAGAAATATCCTAATACTGGTCTACAATACTCCTATCTAATACCTGGTCAGTTCTCTACTCGTGAACAACGCCGAATACATGGCCTAAATGGTACAACACGCCTTCGGATGATATTATATGCAGATATAGTCCTTTTGTCCGATGATATCGACGAACTCATGGACATTCTCAGTATATATGACAAAACATTTTCTCTATTTGGTCTTAAGATTTCTACCGGAAAAACAGAAACCATGGCTTTCAATGTCCCTGAGGAAATAAAAGCTAAAGATCGTCTAATTTCCTTAGGCGAGATTCCGATCAAGAACGTAAGAACTTTCAAGTACCTAGGACATATGATCACCAATATTGAAAATAAACAATCCCACTTCCTCAGTTACAGAATTTCTTCGGCGTTCCAAAAATGGAATGAACTTAAGCATGTTTTTACTGACAAAAGAATAGTTTTGTCTACCCGTATTAAAATCTTGGAGGCTTGTGTACGAAGTAGACCTTCTCTATAGTGCACAGTCGTGGGAACTTACATCGTCAGAGATTAGTAAAATTGAATTTATATGGCATGGTTTTCTCCGTAAAATGATAAACAATGGCTTCAAACGTAAAAATGTACCCAAAGAATATCTTGACGCTCGCAAAAAAGCAAGAAGTAAAGAGGCAAAAAAATGTGTTACGAAGCCATAAAATCTTGACTGGTCATTTGTTTTCAGTAATGCACAATTGGATGAAATCACCAAAATTACAAAAATAGGTGAATTCTGCAAAATGCAGCATTATAGATATCTGGCACATGTAACAAGACTTGAAAATAGCGCCCTTCAAAAACAAACTCTTTTTACCTGCGAGCACAAAAAATTCTCCCAGGATCGCTGGAATAAAATCTCTAAGGAAATGAATCTGGACACAATCCAGATACAAAATAAAATGCAAAAGAAAAACGAGTTATCCAGTCCTTATTAAATCAACTATACAGATAAGGACACTCTAAGGATACAAAGTATCCAATAGAGAAAAATGATGATGACGATGATGATAATGCCATGTTTTCTTCTGGGTTTTAAATCAACATAAAGAATATTATATTATATTACTCAAACAACAAGTAAGACAATTTCGTAAATTTATATTGCTTAAAATACTTTTTTTAAAACATGAAAACAATAACCTTTTTTAGAACGAGCTTTCCTAGAAGAAGTTGTTTATTTTATTTCTATTTTCACTCGTGACTGAGATTAGTTTCTTACCACTTACACTATATTTTATCTCGACAGCAAAGTTTTATAAACTAACGGAACTCACCTCCTTAGTCTGAGATTTAAAAACAATTTTATTGTTTTGGTATTTTAAGCAACAGAGTTTAAAAGTTATTGGTAAGTTTTTTTTCCTTCTTCTTTCCCTCCATGTTATAATTGTCAGTGTTAGCCTCGATTATTCTTGAAATAAATACTAACAATAAATATAGAACAATAGCAAAATAATTCTGAATATTGATATCTTATAAAGAAATTGCGCTTTATCAGAGAGAACTATATCCGGGCATGAACAATGTCAAAAAAAGTGAAGAACTTTTTGTTCAGTCCGATACGGTATAGAATATCTTTTTTCAAATAACTTTCTCCTGAATTTTACTTTAGCAACAAAACTATAACTCAAAGAACTTATCCAACAAAATTTACGTTCGAGACAATTAAAAAAAAAAGTCTACCTAATGTACCGTTTTGTGTCGGGCTTTATTTATTGCCCTTCAAATATGGTTTTTTCGGCATCGATTTAAAAAAATCATTAATCAGGAGACTAGGTTCCAATCATGAATTATAAGGAACGTAGCGAAAGAAAAGAATACAATGCTAGAGTTTTTAAGGCCGTTTGAAATTTTGATTTTGATTTGAGCACGCGGAGTATTCTACAATTCAACTAATGAGCAAGGAAAATAAGGCCGAAACGGTATATTGGGTAGACTAAAAAACACTTTCGTCCGATGATAATTACTTTTGAAGTAGATTTCAAGTATAAAAATACAAATAACTAATATAATAACTGACATTCCAAAAAAATTAATCCGAGTAAAAAAATATGCATAATAAGTTAAACAATACGTAATCTAAAAGTTCAATTAAAATTCAATTTAAAAAACAATTTTTTATCTCCTTGGTTCCTTCTAGATAATTTTGACCTCCACACTTTCAGCAGACTCTTGATGCTGATTATGTTCATCCGAAATTTTTGGTATCGTGACATTATTTTGCTGAGAACAAGCCGCCAGGTGTTGCTCCGTGGCACTCCTTAGAAGCAGCTGTTTCAATACGCTTACGTTTTGCGGACCGTTGTTAGGAAACAGTTTGTTGATTTCACCTAGGATGCGGTTGTGGTCCGGTTTCAAGATGGTAGCCTCGTACTGTGCCGGTGAGTAACCACAGCCACCGCCGCCATTATGTTTGTCTTGTTGTTTACCACTTGTAGTAGCATGCGGACCCATGACAACGACACTGTTATTATTTCTCCGATAAACGGGCCGTCTGCGATTATTCAACCTTCCTTGCTGCTCATTAGACCGGCTGGTCGACTTGGTAACTTCATTTTGTCGCTTCAGAGACTTCAACAAACACGCACTGACCAACAGCGGGGTAGGCTCACAAGAGTACCTAAACTTTTCGTCGACGGACAAGCACGGCTCTTCGGCGCGGAAAAGGTTGTCTTCGTGGAGATCATTTAGATTCGGTATTTTATACCCGTCTGTCCCGTTGAACGCTACTGAGCAGATGAAAAACTTTAGTTTCTTTTCAATGATCAATTCTAGAGAAATTTTAAGAAGGAATGCATAACGAAGGATTTATATTCTAATCCGAAGACCTTAGACCAGACAAACACAGAAAACGTTGTGTCTACATGTGTCTATTCTTTCATCCCGTCAGAAAGCTGCGGGGGGGGGGGGGATACAGAATCAATTTTCAACGATCAATAAAAAAGAAAATTGAGAGGGAATGGCATAACACGGCAAAAACCCAAAAGTTGCATTTGCCCCCAATAAATTTTTCAATTATGACAATTTTTATTGTTAGTGTTTAAAATATTTATTCTTAAAGAAAAATTGATTCTTTCATACGTAAGGGGAAGGGTTGGGCCACTCCTTATTCGTGTTCTGTAACTAGGGGGAGTAAAAAGTAGTAAAAAAGAAATTAAACAATGGAATGGAATGACTAATGCTACAAGTCGTTGTTCTCGCTAAGCTTCTTCTAGTAGTGCCAGCGACAAACTCGGTGAGTGAGTGATCGGTCCTTTTCTGCATTGAAGCGTGTGACAATCTACGCGAGGGCAACAAGCGTCTCAACAACTTAATGGTTATCATCCACATCCATAAAGATATGACGGATAAATTTAATTTGTGTGATGTCCGAAGATCTTTCGTTTGGAATGATAACCGACATCAAGTCTTTGGTAAATTCACTGCAGACGACGGTTTACCAAAAATCATATCTTTGAACAAGTCGACTCAAACTTGATATTCTTAAAAAAATCATCTACTTTTAAACTTGAACGTTTTGTTGTTTTTCGCCACTATAATTTACCAATTTCGACCTCAGTTTGTTAGTAGACTAAAGGCAACGGTTTTCCTTAAAGTATAAATCTAGATGATCCGAGAATACACTAATCAATTTAGTTAATTAAAAAAAGGCCAATTTTATTTTAATTAACCTTCAAAATCGCAAAATTTCCCCATCAGGAGGGCTTATTAAAATCCCCAGCTGTTTTATAGTCGCAACTACGTTGCGATGATAAGCCGTAGGCTTATATTGCCCCACTCGAATCAATTTCGCTTGCTACGGGCCTGCAAATCGTTTTTCAGGAAAACCTGCTTTAAAGATTCCAGAATCTTTTTTCGATAAAACTGCATTAGGGTCACTTACATATCGACGTTTCCCACGCTTAGCGTCATTCCGACGCTATTGGCTGTGTGGGTCTCTCTTCAGCGTCCTTGCGACGCTGGTTTACAAGCAAGCTTCTGTAGTAAGTTATAATTTTCCTTAACACTGTTTTTGTACAGAAATGAAATAAAAATAATTACGGTGCAGAGCGACATGAATCAGTGAACAGAGGACATCTGTAATACAGGTTAATAAAAAATAATGTTCCAAATATGGTTTTACGAGAGAAAAGTCGTTAAAAATAATTTCAGTGTTTCACGACTTCTTTTTCATACGCATTCAAAAGTATTTTTTCTGAACCACACTGTAGAGAGTCTGGATTCAGTACACGCTAGGCTAGCATACGTAGACTGATATCTGTAGGTAAAATAGATGCGCAACAGCGAACAAAGTCTCAACGGGCGAGATTTGTCTTAGAAAAAAATATCAAAGTTCAAACAGACCCAGAGAAAATAATCAGAATTAATGCAATGTGCTGTACTTAAAAATCATCTGTAGCTTCCAAGTCCAAGCTCTGATCGGGTGGATATGTATGGTATGGTATATCCATTAAAACAGACATCATTTTTATTGTGGTGTAAAAACAATTGTAATAAGTTTAAGCGAGTTCTTCTAAGTTGATTTTATACCTTGCTTTGTTTTTCCGCATCGTTTTACATTTGACACGCTCATTGTTTTCAAGTCATCCAGTCATCAACCTTCTGTCAAAGTTCATTGCCATCTTTTGAATGTGATCATAATATAATGTAAACAAACGCATTCCTTTGGTGATTTTGCAATGGAGGATCTTCTTTTTTCAGGAGAGAAACTACTGTACTGTACATTTTCTTGCTGGTATTTATGGCTGTTGTTGTAAGGCCAGGTTTACAATGAGCATTACAAAATGGGTTGACGGGGGCCCCTTGAGGGGTTTCATTTCTGTGTAGAAGAAATGTCTGAAAGCATCTACATGAAACAGGCAATTCGGAAGTAAATTCTGAACATTCAACCGGGCATGCATGTATGTCGTCTAAAAATCACGTTATAAAGTCTAACACAAAAATGAGACTATTGCAACGAAGGAACCTGCGACGATTTCTTCTGAGGAAATCATAAGATTGAAAAAGCACAAGAAATCACAAAAAAATGTAACCGTTTTGTGTTCTGTGTATCAAATTTGGTCGGGGTCAAACTTTCCGTATTTCGAAGTTTTCTACGCCTACGGAATTACCCGTTCAATTTACAGACCGTACGCAGGTCAACCTAGAGGGTCAGGAAAAAGCCCCCCTTCCAAAAAAAAGCCCCCCTGGTCTGGAAATAAGCCCCTGGGAAAATATACCTTACGAATAATGCCCCCCGGAAGTGCTCCACCCTCCAAAGTCGACTTAGGCGGATTAAATTTCCACTTGTTTTGCTTGTTGGAAAGGCAGGACTCACTGGTCAGGACATACCGGAAAAAGTTATTCTGAAATCTGATTTGTTAGTTTAAACATTAAAAAAAAGGCGTTCTTGCCATTTTGATTGGTTTATATGATTTATGCCTGTCGTCTTGTCTTGTCCCGGGAAAATTGAACTGACAAAGCTAGGACAGAGCCTGGATAAACAGGACATAATGATAATTTTGCCCATTTCCTGTCTCAATGGTTAGGTTAGGCTGGCTTAGGTTCCACCCAGATAAGTGCCACCCAGTTTCTAGGCAAATTCTATTTATGTTGTGTAGCAACAAAATTAAGAGATTTTCTGGTAGGTTTTTGCCAGCACAATTTATAAATAAAGACATTTACAAAAATCAAGCAAGTGGATCAACAAAGATTTATTGCATAAATAGCAAAACGAGAAAGGAGTCTAATCATTGACATTTTAAAATCAAGCTAAATTACTTTTCACTTGTGCTGCTAAATTGAAATGATAAAGATTTGCTATTAAACTAACTACAACTATACGCCCTATACAACCATCACCGCTGGCACCGCCTGGATCGGTTTTGTTGAAAAACTTTGACATTTTTTCTAGTGTTGAAACGGTGTATTGGCCTGTAAACAGCTGTTAGCTGGACTGGAAGTATCCAAAATCGTTTTATAGCCGTTCAGTCGGGACCAACCTCTTCCATCAAAGAAAGCCGACTTGTAAAGAGCTCACAAAAGAAAACTATCAGCAATTAACTCGTTAATGTATCCAGTGTCTTTATCATTCCTTGGTCATACCAACGGAATAGAAGAGATGGATTATCTGCTCGCAATAAAGACTTAAAAATCTATTTATTTCTGTTTATTCCGCGTCAAGTAGAATTAGACAAATTTCGCTGAAAATTTCAATGGGTGCGCTTTAAAACTTACCTATCAATTATTGACAATACTTGCTAATATTGCTATAACTTTCTTTTGAGCTTTCCTTTTCGAGTAATTTTTTTTTAAACGAGAGGAGATTGGCC
>JAYRBV010020109.1:0-11577 GCA_036023255.1 Mitrocomella polydiademata
GTTTATGAGAGGCGAAGTGAATTCAAGTCGCAGTGAGATTTCAAGGTGGCGTTTATGAGAGGTGGAGTGAATTCAAGTCGCAGTGAGATTTCAAGGTGGCGTTTATGAGAGGCGAAGTGAATTCAAGTCGCAGTGAGATTTCAAGGTGGCGTTTATGAGAGGTGAAGTGAATTCAAATCGCAGTGAGATTTTCAAGGCGGCGCGAAATTTCATGGCTGTGTCAACAGAAACCTCTTTTAGCGTTTACGTAAAACCGGTGCATTGAGTTTCACGTCGCCGTCTTGAGGACAGACGTGAGATTGCTCATTTTTTCCCATGTAAACGCTTACGGCTGCAGTGAAATGTAACGAAAAGGCTAATCTGCGCATGTGCGAACATGATAACAATTCAATTTTAAAATGGTAGATGTTAGAACAACAGAATCAAACTGCATCGAGAATATCATGTAAATATCACGTACAATTTTCACGATTTCACTGTTGCCTTGAGTTTATTTCGCTTTTCATGTAAACACCGCCTTTAATAGACCTTTCCCGAACTACTATTGATCTCGGTTTCATGAAATAATTGCACGTGCTCTTATTATCTCAAGGGTGTTTGAACGCTTTTATTACGCATAGATGAAATTTGTTACTCCCATGAGACTCAATTACACAACTACGAGGCTAACCATAGGAATCTCCCATGAGACTCAATTACACAACTACGAGGCTAACCATAGGAATCTCCCATGATACTCAATTACACAACTACGAGGCTAACCATAGGAATCTCCCATGAGACTCAATTACACAACTACGAGGCTAACCATAGGAATCTCCCATGAGACTCAATTACACAACTACGAGTCTAATCGTCGTAATTGGTTATTTACACCATATATATACTTGATTGGGAGTTTTAACATTATTCGTATTTAGGATTTTTGGTCCTTAAATACGCCAATGGCGGGAATAGGTCTACGCCATTATTTATCTGATGGCTGATGACGGCGTCATCATTAGAGAAGCTTGCTAGCCTGTTTTTATGCCGTATCTGTGTACATAACACTGTTACTAAACTGACCTGTAAATAGTACGGCACGGGAAAAAATAAAACAAAAGAAACAAAAGCAAGTCTTTCTTTTTTTACTAAATCCCGACCCGGTTATCACTCTCCATCTTTGTTGTTAAATATCGTAGGCGCGTTACATAAAAGTTTTCGACTATATTTTTAAAAGAAAGAATTTGTAACTACTAGTCTACGTTATAATAGACAAACGTTATGAAGGAACCCTTTTGACACAGATACAAGAGATAAGCATAATAAACTTAATAACCCTTCCATAGCTGCCTGCCATTAATAATATAATATGGTATCTGTAAAAACTTTACATATTTTATTACCTTATCGGACAAAACAATGTCGAAAAACATTTTAATCACCTATAAAGAAAATTTTTGTCCTTTTCTGAAATTTCGTATTTATCCTTTTAAAAATGCGGGGTAATTTATCCTTAAATAAACGGGCTGAAAACAATCTTAAAAGAAATATAAATGACTTATTTACAGATTTTTTATTTTCTTCCTGATTTTTATTGATTTTTTGATGAATTTTTATTATGACCCTTATCTCAATCATTGCTTAGAAAACACCAAACCTTAGTCTGATTTGCATACATTGCGAAACGGAGTTGTCTAACGTGATTTTTTCCGTGTTGTGTAAGGTCTGCGAATCAGACTAACCAAACCTACAATACCTTTATGGAAGAGCTTCTTTAGAATATCAGGCGTATTTATGTTAAACTATAATCAAATCCAGGCCAATTTTGAAAAATTTGTTTTATATTAGATAAAAACTTTCGTCGGACAAACTCGCCTCCTAAAAATTTGGTCACTTTTGTCCGAAGTTGTTTTGTCCGATAAGGTATGTCAGCTATGGCGTTCCATGGCGTGGCTAACAACTCTTGTCAGACATGAATACAATCTTGTCTGGTATAAGAGATACAGAATAATATAAACACCAAGGTTTCCTGTAGTAAAGTTTCTTAAAAAAGTTTGAAAGAACGAAGCAGAGACAAAAAAAGTGCCTCGATTAAATAAGAGACTTTCGTACAAAAGAACAATAATATTAATGTGATGTGATTACATTCTGTCAGATATGCGCTCTGTCCGGTTTGAAACCTTTCAAATGCCTCGTTTATTCAAAGACTTTTAAGAAGGTTTTCTAAGTTGGTTTCAAAGCGACATACGTATCTCTTTTTCCTATGTTCCTTACGCTACATGATCAAATCTCAGTTAACTCTACTGCCACAGAAAACTGATTACCGAAGTGAGACTCACGACATTTCCACAGAAAATCTCCAGTTGCGATTATTTTTAATTTTTACTGTTGTTATTTCGACAACTCTTCTGTAATAGTTCTGCGTTTGAAAAATGTGTTTTGTTTAATTTGCCTTTTAAGGTACCACAGCTCATCTTCAGCAAATTGCAGGCACACAGCCTCTTATTGCAATTCAAAACATGATAAACCAGTACGTTTGTGCTAACCAGTTTTTTTTATACCGCAAATAACGGCGGAAATGTAAGAGTCTTGAAAGGGTTAAGTACTCTTTAAATGCTATTTTTGATTTTTTGTTTTTGTAATACCCCCTCGTTTTAAATTTACAAAAAAAGCGGCAATGGGGAGTGGTGACAAAAGTGATTTTACAACTAAATTCCGACGTAGCAAACACAGATTCTTTACAGTGTGGCCAGCTATATACGCGGACACGGGTTGGGTACTACTCTTTTGACCATTACACTTTTAGTTATAATTTACAACCCCTTAGTCGGACTAGTAGATTTTAGCAAAAAAAACAATTCGCATGCTCACGTGATCGTTTTCCCGCTCCTGTTCCCGTCCCCGTAGCCTGTACCAGACCCGCCGTGCGGTACGGAATTTTATTAACATACCGTTCGGGGAGGAATAAAATTCCGTACCGCACGGCGAGTCTGATACAGGCTACGTCCCCGATGCCAAAAGGACAAGTGAAAATCCACCTAAATAGGGCGCGTCAAGTAAGATAAAATGCCAAATGGGTAAATAACTTTGCGTTTGGAAAGTTGGTGTGTCACGTGGTCTTTTCAGTAGTAGTCAGTGGCGTATTTAGAACATAGTCACAGTCCACCCGCCGATGGAGAGTCATTTTAATGGTTTTGATGACCTTTTAATTGTCAATCACACTCCTCGGCAGAGACATTCACCGGAGTTCTAGTAAATGCATGTTTACCACATCTTTTCTGATGATGGTTCACGGAGTGGACTGAAACGTCTAAGAATAAAATTTGATGAATAATCAAAATTAAAAAAAAAGCTTTCTTTTAATTTTTCGCATGTTTATTACCATGGTAATTTAATAACAGCATTCACACACAAATTTGCGGAGATAATGATGTATTTTTAATGACCTCATTCAAGAGTGTTTTGCATCACTTCATGATCACTTGTCAAAACCTCATAAAATAGACTGGAAGAACGAGGCATTTGATGAAATTTGCCTCGATTTTACAAACACATATAAGAGACTTTTCTATACAAGAACGACTGCTGATCATTAATTGAAACACGAACTATTGTGTCATTCAAAATTATACGATTAATCTTATTTCAACATTAAAATGATAATGCAGTGTCCAAGACGTGCATGTTAGCTGTACAAAAAATTATATGACACTAGCTTAGTTAATTATAGAGCACCAGTTGAGGAATTGAGTGAACGACATATGATGATTATTTGAACGAAAGGTAAGAGGTTTTAGGGCATTTCCGCATATGGTTAAGATTGAAATTGTATGAGGGGGGTTCGGGTCAAAAGTCCGCTGTCGGTGTCGTCGTGTCTCGGTGCGGCGCACCTCGGGTGTCGTCGTCGTAAGGTGTGCGGCGCACTTCGAATGTCTTCGTGGAGCAGTGCCTCGTTGTCGTACATTGCGGCGCACCTCGGGTGTCGTCGTTGCTGAGTGTTGGTGTTCACCGTTCGGGGAGGAATAAAATTCCGTACCGCACGCACGGCGGGTCTGGTACAGGCTAGTTTGTGGTGTGGTCCAATGAAGAAACCGTATTATTTCTAAGTATAAATATTTTCTTCTTGCTGATATAACGCATACATATTCTTCTTACAATAATGTTACCCTATTTATATTCTTCAAGTTCCTAAATCTAACCCTCCCCCCCTCGCGTGCTACCCGCTAAAAAAGTAATGTTACCGCGTTGTAACCGTAAGAGATATAGATTAGGCTTCCTGCCTAGCTAGTCTCCATTATTGCATAACTTTAGCCCTTTTATGTTTTAGCATAAATCAAAACAAACATGTCTGACAGTTGGAAAGTAAACAAGTAAACACAGAAGGAAACAAGGTAATGTACGTCAGATCATTATTATGAAGTGTGGTGTTTGTTTGTTTTACTGATCAGATTTCTCTTTTCAACGAACTGGATATAAATGAAAGTGAAAGACATTTTCAAGCAAGATAAAATATATTTCGTTTATAGTTGCTCTTCGAAGTTGGCCAGTTTTGGTACTTACCATTGAATAGGGCTCAAATATTGTTTTTATTATTGTTAAATGTGTAAAAACATTATTGCTTGCTAGCCAGATGAACAGTATCCTCCCGAAAGTTATTTTGCTTTTTAAAAAATGACAATAATTATCAGATTATAGTTTTTACACCACTTTTTTCCCCACTCATTGCACTAAACTAAAAGTTAAGAAAAGTACCTAAGAAAGCTTGTCAATGTTTTTTAGTTTCATCTGCGCCCCTGTCGTCATTTACTTTTCTTTCATCTTCCAACTCCACCATGATATATATAGATGACTTTCATCATATCGCGCTACCATATTGGATTTCAGCTGTCAAACAAAATCGTTTCCTACATAAACAGCCTCTGTACGACGATCACAAATAACAACCACACACTCCACCTCTGTACTGTTACACCAACTAAATATTTCTGTTACTGTCATAAACATACATAAACGTATATCTTTGGTATAAAACACTGAGAGTGAAGTACAGTAGATTAATTGTTTCCATACATTTGTTTGTTTGACCCCTTTTTCAGCTGAAATCCAATATGGATGCGCGATATGAAAGTCATATATAATAGGGATATTTCAAGAAATCCTGAACTTGCGGATCTAAAAATAGATTTCAGATTATGGCAAATATTTTCAAAGTCCAAATCGACCGACAGTGGTTCGAAGTGAAGAAGGTGACAAAAATTTTTTTTTCAAAAACCTTTTGCTATTAATTTAAAAGAAGGAAATTTATATTTATAATGTGTTTGCTTTAACGAGTAAGGCATTATTTTATCATGTCCATCAAAGCAAAGCAGTGTTTTTGTAGACTTTATAAAAATCGTTCTGCGTGAATATCAGGAAATACTATCGTAAATAGGGAAAAAACAGAATTTTCGTAAGAAACTTTTCATTACTGTATATGTTTTATTTTTCATTTATATAATTATACAGTAAGCCTGTTTCA
Organism: Mitrocomella polydiademata; assembly: GCA_036023255.1. NCBI lineage: Eukaryota > Metazoa > Cnidaria > Hydrozoa > Leptothecata > Mitrocomidae > Mitrocomella > Mitrocomella polydiademata. Next base: position 5,501 of record JAYRBV010020109.1, read on the forward strand.
GTAAAATAAAGAAGAAATGCGTTTTTTTAAATTTTGTCATCCTACTCGCTTCAAACCACTCTCGGTCGATTTGGACCGTAAAAAGGGACAAGCCATATCATTACCTACACAACAGCCCATCTGAACGATCACAAATAACAATAAGCCACACACTCGACCCACTGTACTGTTTTTCTGTAACATCTTTGACATAAAACATTGAGGTACAGGAGAGTGAAGATGTTGTGCCATCACAAGTGGATTATCCTTTCCATACATTTGTTTGTTTGTCCCTTTTTCGGCTAAAATCCAAAATTACATCGCAATATGAAAAACATCTAAAGCCAGAGTGTCGCAAGAAAGTGTCGAGTTTAGTATTTGATCTATAGTTTTACACCACTTTCCCACTGTACTAACCTAAAAGTTAAGAAGAGTTTCAGCGCTTTTAAATAATTTTTTTCTTGTGTCAAAAACCACGTGCAAGAAAAATTGGAACAGTTCTTGCTAGAATATAAAAGTCACACAATAGTGTTACAGTATGCGTCAATGACCCTTGACCGGCTGATACTTTTTTTAATGATAAAAAACTAACTCCTAATAATTTCCCAGAATGAAAAATCGAATTTACATCCATTTTATGGTTATATATATAATACATACAGAATAACGTGACTTATTCATTGAGAAAAAAATAAATTATTCAATATTATATCGCCCCACTAACTGTATATATATAATACTGTCATTGATTTCTTCTGTGCCTTTTTATTGTCTCTTTCTTATAGTTTAAAAAAATATTTTTTAAACTATTTAATGTTTTTAATTCATATTTCTCAGAGGAATTATATACATTTACAATTACAATTACAAAAATGAACTGTAAAGTATAATCTATCTGTATAGTTTTTAAAAGTTAAGATTTTTGTTATTTTGTTGTATTGTATTATATAATGTGTGTTTGTATGAATCAGCTGAATGATCTGAGTGGGCATGTTAAGATTCTTTAAGCAAAATTCAACAAAACAATTTTATTTTAGTTTAAAAGAAGTACAATTAGATTATAAGGAAAGGCAATGGTGCGAAGCTACCATCTGTTGGATTATGACTGAACGTTGGATTTTGACGGAACGCTTCTAAGTCAGAATTCGTGGTAGAAAGAAAGGGAAGGGAGGATTATTTAGTTTTTCCTCAAACACAAGTTCAATATTTTATTTCAAATCCTATATTTATAATTGTCCTCTCTGTATTCAAATTTAGTTATGGAAGAGGGGAAAAAGGGCTCAAAAGAAATAAAGCAAGATGTTGGATTCATGGTCAAATGTACAAATTTTGTCAACACTTTCCTGGAAAATTCTTTTGCTAGGTATATAATTATTCAATTATATTAGTTATTAAAATATTTAGTTACAATTTTTTTTCAACTTGAAATATGGTACTGTTTACAGACTGGTGGTACTGTAGCGTAAGTCTCGTTTTCTCCTCATTACAGGCCTCTGAATTTACGACGGCATTCATACCCAATTCTGGAATAAAAGGGCAGCGTTTGAATCTCATGAAAAGGGCAGGGTTTTATACAAAATCTTCCCTATTTTAACCCTTTTTCATGATTGATTTCAAAAGGGCAGCGTCCAGTAGTCGGACACATTTTTCTTCTAGAATTGTGCCTGGCATTCAGCTTTTGATGTCGTTGAGCCGTCGTAAACAGACCAGAGGATGTTTTGTCGCCGTAACTTATGCTTTGCCGTCGTAATTTTCAAACACGGCAGCAAACACATTTTGCTGCCAGACTTTTTTATCTTATTGTCAATATATATAGTACATAAAGCTCTCCTATGTCGTAAATAAACAAAACAAATCTAAACAAGGGCGATAGATAAAAGAAAAGAGTAAGATAAAACAAACCATTTAACAGAGTTACCCTCTTTGGGGTAAACTCACCTGATAATAGCAGTTTATAGTTTGAATTTAAAGGCCTAATAAACTCTTTTTACCAAAATCTAAAATAACCAAAAGATCATTCCCCCCGTAGTTTGGGGCTAAATTTATTAGAACACTCAATCCTAATTGAAAAACGGTTGTAGCAACACAAATTCTTGGGATAATCCTTGATAAGTCTCAGCTGATACTTTTTATAATGTCTCAGTATAGCATACTAAAACTAGAAAATCGTAAATTTTTTCCTTTGTTTTCAGATTTGGCTTTATTGTTGGTTCACATCCAAAGAAAACAATTTTAATTTCCCTGATATTTGCAATGTTGTGTTTAACTGGCCTTGTTGCCTTTGAACAAGAGAGCCGAGGTGAAAAGCTATGGGTAGAACAAAGCTCACAGTATATAACAGATCAGAACTGGGCACGGAAACATTTCCCAACCAGAGTCCGCTACATCCGGCTGTTACTCAAAGGTGGTGATGTTTTGACTCCTAATGGTTTAAAACAGGTTGTTATTTCTAAACTTATGTTAAAAATTGTTAAAATATATATTGGCTTATGAATTTGAAATTCTTTACGTTTTTTTGTAATCCCCCAAAACACCTATACTTTAATAAACAAATTGAATAAAATCTACTTTGAATTTCTAGGCTTTGAAGATTGATCAAATCGTGAAAGGAATATATGCAAATTCTTCAAACACAAAACTTTATTGGAAAAACATACATTACAAGTAAGAATAATTATATAATTATTATTACTGGCCAGGACACCCTGTGGCGCATGCCGCGCTCAATGCATCATTCGGTGCTCTCAAAAATAGCAATGCTTTTTTTGAGATTTTATCATGCTCATGATTTTCTTCCAAAAATTGCTCCATCGTTTCTCCAGTTATATGTTTGTTTTTTATTGATGTCAAAAGAAGTCTTTACAATGCAATAGCTTTATAATGAACCAGTATCCGTTCCAACAAAGTAGTTTTGGTAATAAATTATTCTTTAGATTATTAGTTTAGATCTTTCATTTTCATTTTATGTATATATTGTTAATTTTTAGAACGCCAACACTATCACTCTTAGAGTTTTGGCCAGGAATCAACGAATCGGTTATTGCAACTATGACCAAGGATGATATTTTGAAAGTTTTCAATAAATATCCTTTGGCTAGGTATGTAATCTTTTAATCACTTGGAGTTTCCAGTATCCTTTCAGGGGGGAGGGAACAAAATACATAACAACATAACAACAATAATGTTAAATAATGTCATGACAGTATTGTTATATTTATGTTTTATAGTCCCACTCGTAACAGAAATGTAACGTTGTCCGACTACTTGAGCGGCATCCAGGGCAATCAAACCCATTCTGTTGTGACAGCATCAGTAGCCAGACTAACATACTATTTAAAGTTTGAAGTTGTGCTGGATAAATCCCAAGGGAAATGGGTAAGATCAATTCTGATATTATGCTTATTATTTATATTACGCGTGTATTCGTACTATATATAATGGATGGAGTCACTATGTTCCTTGTATGCAAGCTTCCGGGTGAGAATGCCCCACAAGTTTCAAGTGTTGCTCTGTTAGGATACAGTAGTTTCCTAAAAACAAAACACTCAAGGTTTTAAACCGGCTTGTGAGTGAGTTTATTTTATGGCGACACCCATGTTTATATATTACAATATTGTTTTTTTTTTAACTATGTAACACATATTTATCTTCAGATTCCTTTGATTATTTTTAAAAGGTTGATGAGTCAGGCACTGATTGGGAAATCGAATTTGCTTCTGTTTTGAAGACCAAGTCTTTCCCTGGTTATGAACTATTTTACAGTACTTTAGAAAGGTGAGTGTGAACACAGTACTTTAGAAAGGTGAGTGTGAAAACCCTACTCCTTCCGTGTGAATTTATGGTTCTCCTTTATTTCAAAGTCTGATAATGGAAGTATTATTGCTGTACAATTTTTCATTTTATGATCACTGATGATTGCAATAACAAATCCAAGAGTCTTCTTGTTTGAGTGCCAAAGGTTATTGATCAAGCTTACCTCATGAAACAGTTTTAATCAGAGCTTTTTCCGCCAAGCTGAGGAGGAATTCTGCCGTTTTTATTTCAAATTTAACATTTCACAATTTTCCGCTGTTTTTTTTTACATTTGCCGGGATCATGTTTGTTGTCAAGTGTCGATATAATATATAAAAACATCAGATTATATTGCCTGTTCATATTATACATATTTTAAAAACGAGTAGACTAATTAAACAATGTCTCTAAAAAAGAAACTTTGAATTTGACAAAGGTATATTTCATATCAAAATATCAAATCGTAATATGAACAACGACTGCGAATATTGATTTATGTTTTGAAAAAAAATGTTATTTTTTTAATAATTTTAGTATATATAAGTTTTTTAATATATTTTCTTGCTAATATTCAAATTCCGATTGTCGTACTTTGATCGAGTGCAAATTTAAAAAAAGGTGTAACAGAAATTATTTAATCATTATAAATTTTTCTGTATGAACTTCAGCTTCATCAAGGCTGGTCTGGATGCCATTGGTAACGATTATGGACTTTTGTTTACCGGGTATGCATTAATCATCGGCTATGTGGCCTTTCAACTAGGAAGATTTTCAAGACTAAACCAAAAGGTAAAAAAGAGTAAAATTAACAATAAATTGTACAAGTTATTTTAACAAAACGTTTATGCAGTGGCGGAGCTAGTTTAAAACATGTGGAGAAGAGTGAAATGTCATTATCTATTGCCTTTTTCCATGAGACTCCACATAATTTAGTAATTCGTTAACTAGTTCTAGATCCGCCACGGTTACGAGTCCGCTAGTAAAATAATTTTTCAATGCCCCCATGTGGATATGAAAAGAGGTTATGGATAGTGGATATGAAAAGAATTTGCTCCTTGAAGTATCCCATCGTTCATACAAATTGAGAGTTCTTCTTTCACGAAGTATCTTTCAAGAAGTATCTCTCGCAAACGTATCCAAACGTAGTAAACCAAAGTGATCCAAGCCACGATAAACTTTACGAATAAGTGTCTAACGCTGGGTTGATAAGCTCGATAAATATTTCCAGCACTTCTTGTCCTCTTGAAAATGCAAATTAGGTTGTTGCCCTTTTTGATGCAACCCATCAAATGAAATTGTACTTTTTCTGAGACACCCTGTTTATAGACCTTTCTACAGGGTTCTTTCATTCCGTGATTATTACTTAGGGAAAATTCATTATTATACATTTCATTATTCTTGTAGGTTTGGCTAGCTATCGTTGGTATAGTAATGGTGGGCCTTGCTATCGCTGTCTCCTTGGGGCTCTGTGCTGCTGCCCAAGTCATCTATGGACCAGTTCATTCCATATTGCCATTCCTCATGCTAGGTAGTTATAATTATTGTGTAAAACTGACTGAGAGAAAGATTATAGGTACATCAGGAAAAACTTTATAATAGACCTTTCCTGAACTACCGTTTATACATGGATTTCTACTATTAATCTTGGTTTCGAGAAATATTTGCACGTGCTCCTATCATCTCAAGGGTGTTTGAACCTTTAAATATTACGCATTGATGAAATTTGTTACTCCCATGAGACTTAATTACATAACTACGAGGCTAATCATAGTAATCTAAATATAAACGGTATTTCGGAAAAGGTCTATTATTTTAAAGAAAGACATTTTTTTATATTTATTAAAGTTTTTTGTCCGCAGAAATTTTTTTAATGGACAGTACCTTATCGATCAAACAAAACAATGTCAGAATATTCGGGGGGAATATCTCAAAAAATGCCGGAAGTAAACTCATAATTTTTCAGTACAGTGAATTGTGTTTAAACAACAGTATTTCCCACATGGAACGTTTTGTACTAGTTAATCTCGTGTTTTTGAGGGTGATTTGGAAAAAAATCAACCCGAGATTTGAAACGAAACTTTTGAAATCACCCCGAGCAAAGCGAATATCACCCAAAGAAATTGTGGGATTATTAGTTAATTATATGGTTGTTTGAAATGCATTCGAAACTCGAAAATTTACAATCTCCGGTTGATTTCACGTGAAAATCTTTATTATTATTATTATTATTATTATTATTATTATTATTATTAACATCTAATCGGGTTCAATTTGTACAAAATTGTTCTTCTCCCTAAACTAAAAAA
>JAYRBV010020120.1:0-11573 GCA_036023255.1 Mitrocomella polydiademata
AGCTCTGGGCCATGCGCACCAATTCATTTTTTTAAAACAAAAACGAAATCAAAATGAATTTATATTTTGAAACAAAATCAAATCAAAATGAAATTAATTTAAAAACAAAATCAAATCAAAGTGAAATTAATTTAAAAACGAAAAGAAAACACTTTAGTTTTTTATTTTACTTTGTATTTACATTTGAAATACGTTTTTAAACTAAAAAAAAGGGGTGGCAATTGTTTTAACTTCAACTTTGTAGAAGGAAGGGAGAGAATAAAGTGCTTAAACTTTTGTCAAGGGGGTCAAAACAGTATATAATTTTGACAGTAAATAATTTTGTAAAATCAAAATATTCAAAAACGAAAAATATTATCGAGTTATTTAAAATAAAAAACTCAAGTTACTAACTCGAGAATTTTAAACGAAATAAAAAACTTGAGTTATTGACTCGAGAATTTTAAACAAAATAAAAACTTAAGAGTTATTAACTCAAGATTTATAATTGAAATAAAAAACTCGAGTTAATAACTCAAGATTTTTAAATTGGGAAAAAAACTTGCGATAATAAGTCGCCTCACTTACAAGTCAGGCCTTCACAGGAATGGCGTGCGATCGCACGCGCCCGCACACGCCATAAATATTGTTTGGCGTGCGATGAGTTCTAATAATGGCGCACATATAGCATGGCGTGAGATGATCGCACGCCATAACATAAAATGTTTGTTTCAAGGCGTGCGGTCATCGCACGCCAGACATTTTCTTCCTGTGAAGGCCTGCAAGTAGTTTAAAAGTTATACTCAAAATGGTCTTCTAGTATGATTACACATATTTAGTTGAGATGCTAACTCTTGATTACCATTACTGATTAAGTGTTCGTAGTAGGTCTTTTCAGTTACAACTGTCAGTATTTTGGATGTTAGAATGAGTGTAATAAACGCATTAATAGTTAAAGTGACAACAAACATTTTCCATTTGTACCGCCATACACGTACTATAGGGAGGTTTGTCTTTGTTATAATGAAATGGATTGAAAGAACAGCAGAAATGGTTTCAACAAGCATTGTGTAGAAAACCCTGCCTACCTCGTCCTCAAAATAGGTTTCCTGTTTGAAATTCTTGTGCATTCTTGTTCCTAAAGGGATAGAGTGTTGTGTAGCGTAAATCATGAATGTGAAGTTTGACACCAAAACTCCCCACATTTCGTATACTATACTCATTATCAAAGTATCTGTCAATTCTCTTCTTTCCTTTCGTGTTCTTTGAGTGCGATAATCTCCATTGAATTTAGTGCAAATAAACTTTAGACAATGTCTTTGGTAAACTTGCGATGTTTTTTCAATTAGTCCCACTACTGCATGCACAAAACCCAGCAACAAGAAACCAAACAATGATTGTACACTTGCTTGGAGAATCCGATATGTGGCAACTGTCAAACTATGGCACCCTGCTGAAAGTATGTATGAATGTCCTGGGTGAAAAAGGTTTTCTATGTGCTCCACACATTTTCTACATATTATCCGTGCAATGTATCCAAAGATTGGTACAACCATTGCAATGGCTAACCGAGGATACATATTAGCATTAACAAATTGAGGAACAATGAGATACAAATTCAGCAAGTAGAATATGAAACTAATGAAAAATTGAATGTTTATTATGAAAACATGTTTAGTTCTCTTCCATCCACCGCGTACACTATCATTATCTAAGCAATTCCATGACGTATAAAAACTCATGAAAAAGAATATGATAAATTGTGGTGTTCCCAAAAGGCTTGAGGTTCCATAGATGTTAGTTATCATAGTTGACATTCTGTATATTGTGTCGATGCAGCCCGCTAAAAGATTTGCTAAAACCAGCAACTGTCTTTTTGCTGCTGTTATAGGAAATACCAAACTCAAGTCAATGACATACCAAAACAAGAATAAATGGTCAGAAAGTGATTTACAGAATAGGTGGATTACACGAATCTTATGCGACAGCTCACTCCATTTTGTTGTTGCACATAAATTTGCAAAATTCAAGTCGTAATATATACATGCTATAGAACAAGCTCCAACAACAAATGTGCTTATAAATATCATGGAAAGGACAGCTGTTATACATTGTAGAAGTAATTTTAGCTGGGAGGGCCGAGCTTCTGTAACAAATTCTTCACAGATTTTATCATTTGGATCAAATCTAGTAAAAATGTCACTTTCTCCTTGAATTTCTACGTAACCACTTTCCTCGTCTTCCATTATTGATAGATTGCCAATTTATTTCTTAATTTATTCTTACGTTGGGTGTTTTGAGAAATGTACTATAATCCTTCATGCAGTACAGAGATTAAATTCAAATTCTCAATGCCATGTATGTATATCTTCTTATACTCTAATAACTAGATTATCAACTTCTGTGAGTGTCTTTGTTACACAATTATTTCTTTGTATTTATTCAATGTAAGTTGAGAAAGGGGTTTTCCCCATGTGATGGGAATTATTAAACTAACAGGGATTTTGTTCTCTATAGATTACATCATTGTGTATGTTATTAGATGTTGTCTCAACAAAAAAGTCTTGAAATAAGACCCCTTGTTATTAAGTCAGTGACTTTTAAACATGAGTTATTGGTTTCGGTGTTTGTTTGTTTTAGTCGTTCTGACATCATTCATTCCCGCATAAGAAACAATGTTATAAGAAACAATCTAAAAGTGCTACAGATTTAATGAAATTTTGCATGTTGATTAAACCAATCATGCTGAATAAGATTCTGCTAAGATAATTTATAACTTGACATGTGACGTCATCATATGGGCCCAATTTGGTCCAAAATCGGGGAAATCAGATTCTTATTTTTCGGGGAAATCTAATTAAACTTTTCGAAATAATCGGATTCAGAAATCGGATTCGGATATTTTTAGAAAAATTGGGGTAATCGAAATTTACACCCACGCGCGTGGCCTTTGAAGTTTGATCACACAATCATAAAAATTTTCCTCGTGGTTGAATCTTACATCATCGTGTGATGAGATATTTCTTATGCAAATGATTTTCAATCAATTTTCTCTCTCTTTTCGCTGAATTTGCTGCCGGATTTTTTAGGTATTATCAATCTTTGACAATAGGAATTTGTTTTTTGAAATATTCTGCAAGAATTTTACTGTAAATAATTTGTATATAAAACAAAAAAGCTTCTTAGTTATATTTTTATCATAAATTTTTTATTTCATTCCAGGCTAAACAATTAAATAATATACAGGATGTTATTCTATTCCTTCTTCAAGTCACTAGTTGGGAAAGAAGTTATCGTGGAATTAAAAAATGATTTGAGTATATCTGGTGTTTTGGACTCAGTAGATCAGTACTTGAATATTAAGCTGACAGATATCAGTGTGACAGACCCCGATAGGTACCCACACATGTTATCCGTAAAGAACTGTTTTCTGCGAGGATCCGTTGTGAGGTATGTCCAGTTACCTCCAGAAGACATTGACGTGACCCTTCTCCAAGATGCAGCACGCAAAGAATCTGAGCAACAACGTAAACAGAAAGACACCAAAGAAAAAGATTGATAAAGCTTTTTTAAAGATTTTATACTTCCTGCTTGTGGTACGGCCACTTTGTTGAGTTGCATCACAAACAAACATTATAGATGAATATTTTACTTGTACATTGTTTGTGTTTAGTATTTCTTCTTGTTAAATTTTATTTGAAGCACAAATAAATTGAAGTTTATAGGGGGACACAAATACCAAAGTTTTGCTCTTTTAGGTTTTTGAACAGTACGTAGAGAACTTATCTTCTATCAGTTTTTATTGGCTAATGCTCCCACCATTAGCTTTAATAAAAATTTTAATAAAATAAATATCAAACTGAGTCAATATCTGTAGACTTTTTCATTATGGCAGGCACCCTAAAAAACAGGTATTCACAGGGCTGCAAAAATGTTTTTTTATCGTGTCAGACAGCTATTAATGTCGGTTATTTTTCTAATCCAGTCGGACATCCTATGCTTACTTGCAGCCCTGACCCTCCCTGTTTGAGGGAACAAGGTGTATGGGAAAATAGACAGCTAACCCATCTAGAGGTAAATCTATTTTTAAGGAAATTTATGAGAAGAATTCCATGGGTATATTTCTTTAAATTTTGATTGGAATTCCATAGAGCATGTAGCTAGAATTTTACTCTACTGAAAAAATGATTTATTTTACCTCCTTAGATGAATAAAAATGTATTAAACAAATGAATGACTGGATATCAGAAATTAATTCAGAATGAGCAAATCATTAACCACATTCCTGACTGCAAATGGCAGGCATAGCATGATTGATGACTCCCTTGCCAGCAGATCTGCCTCGGAATCCACTATAATTGGTACAAAGGATGGCTCAACGAGAAGCACACCACTTGGCATACCCTTTGGGGCCAAAGGATTTGCCAAATATTTCAAAAAATCAGACGAGAAATTTAAGCAACCATCGGCTCCAGTACCCTTTAGATGTTCTCCATCTCCAACTATGAACAGAGACTTTGGGAAGCGCCGAAAAACAATTTTGAATACATTTTGTTTAAATTCCAAGGAGCAGTATGATGACAAAGATTGTTACAAGCTTTATCAACATACCATCACTCAAAAAGCAGAAAAGATGTAAGTTGTTTCCAATGATATATGAAAAATGATATAAAAATGACATGAACCATAATTACTTTCAATTTGATCACAAGTAAATAAATTACTATATTTCAACTAAAGTAAACAAGACACGACCATGTCGAGTAAGATTTCACGGAGAAAAAGAAATATTTGTTAGCATGTATTCCACGCTATACTATTGTATATGTTGCTTCGAATTGTAAACAAGCAATAGAACAAATTAATTCTAGGCGAGGTTAAGATAATTACTCAAAAGAATACACTGGGAAAAAATAATTTTACACTAATAATTATCATTCTGCACAGAAAAACTTTATTTATCTTTCTACTGTATTGTAACCTTTAAAATCTGTATATATATTAATTTAACAAAAACAACTTATTGAAAAAGTGTACAAATCTTTTTATATAAATTCTCTTTCATAAAGTATCCATGAACGGTTATATAGATTATCAGTCAACCGGTAAATTATCGGTCAACTGTTAAAATATCGGGCAATCCCAGTAAACTATTGGTTAACTGGTATATTGGAAAATTATTGTTCAACTGGTAAAATATATACAGCTCAACAGGTAAGTTATCGGTCAACCGGTAAATCATTGGTCAACCACTTTATTCAGAGAAATTTTGGTTTTGGTTTAATTTGGCGCAAGGCAGATTTTTTTTAAATTTGGCGTGGATTTAATTTGGAGCAGCTGAGAAAAAATTTAATTTGGCGCCATACGATGAACATCAAAAAGTCAATTTTATGAACCAAGGGCTCAAACAGAAAACAATATTCTACGACTCTGTCTGTTAATGGTAATTTGAAAAAGAACAGGGGAATTTTATATGGCGTCCAGGAAAAAATTAAATTTAGCGCGGATTTTATGCATCCAGTAGGAAATTTTTTTTAATTTAGCGCGGTATTTAATGCATCCAGTAGGAATTTTTTTTAATTTAGCGCGGTATTTAATGCATTCAGTAGGAAAATTTTTAAATTTGGCGCAGATTTAATTTGGCGCGGATTTAATAATTTGGCGCTTTGAGGCTAAATTACGCCAAATTTTCTCTGTGCCAAAATTTACACGCGTCGCATATGGGCGGTCTAAATTATAACATTTGTTATATTAGTTACTGTAACAAATTATAAGTCTAATCACAACCAGGCAGTCTGAGAACTGTTTAGATGGGATTTAAATGTCAAAGTAACCAAGTTTTCCGCATAAAATGTGCTATAAACCACAAACATTTATATATTCTAACCGATCAAGTCAATCCTTGTTTCTATTCGTAAAGCTTCCAATCAATGCAAATATTTTTGACAAAGCCTGATCGACACTAAAACATAGATTCAGGTATATATGTATTCATGATCATATTAATTTTACACTATCGGTCATACTATCCATTTCCTTGAGAGACTAGTAAGTTAGATAAAAGCTGCAATCGTGAATGTATTATCAAATGAATCTCAAGTTCATCATTTTGAATCGACTGTCTGTGCGTCACGTAGCCACGTTGCAAGGTCGCAATACAAAACAAGTCAAGCACTTCTTGTATTTGTAAACGGCGGTAGATCTCTTTTATATAAAACGGTTTTCGTCACGGTCTGCAAATTACAGACAATGGGGGCCATGCCAGTCAAAATTATCATCCAAATTTTGCAGATGTTTAAAAAATAATTTCTTTCGACTGATCTGTACACAATTAAATTCAATACTCACAAATAAAAAAGTCTAATAGGTAGTTGTACACACACATCCCGTACAGTATAGAATAGAAAGTCAACCATCATCATGCATGACCGATCCATCATTATTATGATTGTCTTTCAGCATTATTGCCATTTCAGCATTTTTGCCATTATTGTTGTTGCTTTGCTTGTAAAATGAAAACATTTACAATTCACATTCAAAAGTTTGAATGTAACTTTTCTGTAAACATTTTATATTTTTTCTTTGGGGTACTTTAAAAATTTAAAAATTGTTGTATATGGTATCTCGTAATGCATCGAATAAACGCCCCTTCTTCTAAATGCCCACTTATTTTACGTTTTTTACTAACCCTTTTATTGTTTTTGTTGTAAATTTTGTTATTTTGGTGAAAATTCAGCCTTAATGTTGCATAAAAGTCCCTCTTTTAAATAACGTTAATTTATTCGTTCGTTCATTTCTCCGCTTTGCGTCGGGCATAAATGACACTGGCGGGCTTCCAATCAAAATCCGCGGGCGGTAAATAACAATATTGCCTGAATAAATGAACGTTATTGTTATAGTATATAATCTTAGGCTGTGAAGTGCTTTTTCAGATTAAAATTATTTCCAATGATGTGTGTCAATGAAACAAGTACCTTGGCACACAAACAAACAAAGTGGTATCCCCAAATAATCTCTAAATACGTCACTATATAATTATTTGTTTTAACGAGATTTTCATATTTTTTAGGTACAAAGCTGCAGTGGAAGCTCATAATGAAAATCGTTACGAGGAAGCGTTAGGCTACATTCACAAAGCGTTAATCATGGACCCAGACGATCCCGACCTCTACATCCTACGTGGTGATATTTATTTACTGATATGCGACTACAAGTCTGCCATCATGAACTACAAGAGAGTGTGCATTCTGGACCCGGAAGACGACGAGTGCTTCTCAAAGTTGGCGTTCATCTTCTTTTTACAAGGCCAGTGTTATTATGACGAGCACTTGTATTTGGATGCGTTGGAATGTTTCACGAGAGCAGCTGAAATGCAACCTGAGCACCCTGGCTACCACTCCAGAAGGTGTGTTTTTCGACAAATATATTTTGTCGTTTTTTTTAAAAACCTTAAAAGAGTAGAACAGTGAGTCTGACTATTCGACTTATGTTTTTCTATAAAAAAAGAGGGTGAACCCATAATATTGATAATTTTGTAGCCCTTTCTAGCTATATGGTGTGAGACACTTAAAAAGTGTTTAAGTGTCTATTGCGGTGAATGTTTGACAAGTGGTTTTGTGTGATATTGTTCTGGAGACGAGACATGAGGAATTGGTCAAAAGGAAGAGTTTTTATGACTCACCATTGTATACTTTCATGATCTCTATCGATCGCTAGAGGAAAACTGAATTGACAATTTCTTCTTTTCTTAGCATCGCCTGTTTGATATCGTTGAAAAGACACAAAGAATGCTTCAAAATGATTAATGAAAGGTTGGAAGTTGAATCCACCAATCCTGATTTGTTGATTTTGCGAGCCAGATTACATGAAATATTCTCAAATGTAAGTTGGTTGTTCTTTTTGCTGTCATTTATCTTACCGCATTTTTACTTGTGATAGCCTCTTCAGCATTTTGTAATAGACTGTTTGTAAGCTATAGGGTTCTGACTTAGACTACCTTATATGAATGAAGTTTAAAGCATGGGCTAATTTTTGCATTTTTTTAGCAGATTCTCAAGTTTCGCGAAAACTTTGGATTACACAAAATATTCAAGTTTTTGACTATCTTAAAAAAAGCATTATATGTTAGATCAACGACCCTTCATGCATTTTTCAGTCGTTTTATCTTTTAGCCAACATTATCATTTTTCGACATTAAAGAAGCACTATCGATAAACCCCGACAGTGTGGAAGCTGGTTTGATGCATTTGGACTTGGAGAGAGGTGCAGAGATGTGCAAAGATACTGTAAGTAGTGTATCTATTTTCATTTTTCACCAGTTTTTTAGCAATCTTGCAGGGTGGCCACTAGTCCTGGAATTTATTTTAGTCCTGGAAAAGGGAAAAATGAAAGAAAAGTCCTGGAAGTTTATTTAGGATTGTCACCATACACTTTTCTGATTAATATATTTGAGTTCATTTTGCAGAAATCTAGATGCTAAAATATTCCAAATTCTTTCCACTCAGTCAGGGCCAACCATGGTGGTCCCTTCGCATGACACAGGATAAAACTTAAAGTCAAAGCCAGCGTCGAAAATTGTGCCTTGTGTTTGAGTTTATAAATGAATTTCCCTTAATAAAAAGCCAAAAAAAGTCCTTGAAAAATGTCTAAATTGTCCTTTATAAAAGTCCTGGAATTTGACTTTCAGATTTGAGTGGTCACCCCCTGTCTTGTCTCATGTCGAGTTATATGACATATGTTGTTTTACCCAGTCTTCCGTAATCAGCTGTTGATTTCTTACCCATTCTAGCCTCTTCAGCACTTGATAAACCTAGCAACCCAGCATTTATGTTTTATAGGCAATCAAATTAGACATGGCTGGGAAGACTAAAGAAGCCATCATGAAAATAACTCGGGCCATCAATATCAATCCACCTGTTACAGAATACCATCTTCTCAGGTGTGTATAGTGCATAACGGTTTATCGTGCGAAAACGATTTATTTGTATGTATGTAACGGTATTTCGGGAAAGGTCTACTTTTGTGAATTTATGTGGAAAGTTTATACAGTGTCCACTGGCATTTCAATAAATTCTTTCGTTCAAAAGCGTGAGGAAAACACAACGTCTAGATAAATAAGTCAAATTAGAACCAGTAAATCCAATAAGAGGTGTTTTTTTTTTTTTGAAGAAAAAAATTAATTAAGAGAGGGGTGTTTATTCGATGTTTTACTGTATTTATGTACATAGACCGAAATGTTTGACTTAAATACTTTAAAGGAAGAAACTTTCGCGGTTTCGAGGGTTTATTACCCTTTTCACGAAAGTTTATTCCGCGAAATTTTTCAAAATGAGTCTTCCGCGAAAGTTTCTTCCCGTGAAATTTAAAATACATTTTGAACTACAGTAGTAGAATTTTTTGTTATCTGTTTAAAAATTACCTTTCATGCTATGAAATTCACAATTCCCATTATACGAGTTTGCGCCTACAACTACCGAAATGCTTTGCATTCGTAACTCGGACAACTCTTATTGATAACTTTGAACTAGATTTAAAATCCAAAAGATTTGATAAAACAAGAAAAAAAACATCCTTCTAAGCAATCACTCCACTCCCAATCCACGATCTTCTCTTTTTGCTATGACTTTTCATAACATCGAAAAGAATAACATTCGCTTTCTTTACAATTCGAACGTTCAAAAAAGAATATTAAAAATCAAAACATTCGAATTATGAGAGTTTACGTCACTTTATAAAATAGAACGGAGATATAAAGATCAATTAAGTTGCTTCCTTCGAAGAATATTAATTGCTAGCATCGCTGGGAATCAAGCCATTCGAGCTGAATAATGTAAACAAAGTTTTTAATGTTTCTTTTGATGCCCAAATGAGAAGAAAGGAACCGTTCAGAATTACCAACAGCTCGGAAAACTTCTCATCGCAATGCACTTCGGTAGTTGTAGGCGCAAACTCGTATAATGGGAATGGGGAATTCAGGCTTGTAATACGGGTACCCGCGAAAGTTTCTTCTCGCAAAATGCAAAAATTTCGAGGTTGAGCCGAACTGCGAAACTTTCTTCAAGCGAAACTTTCTTTCTTTAAAGTAACTTTATTGTGATGAATGCGATAGAGATGATCCTTATGAACCTTTGACTCCTACTTAGAGCTGGCATGCACCGAAGAAATTTTGATTTCAACGCGGCTGTAGATGATTTACTCTTGACAATGGACAAGTGTGCGTACGACCAATACAATGTCTTGTATACCAAAGCACAAAAACAACTTCTTCTCACCTTCAATGATTTCGCCGTGGACTGCTTCAGGTACATATAATTCGCGTTTCAATTTCAGATGGAGTGGTTCTTCCTAGAGAAAAGTCTCTTAAATGTGTTTATCTGTTGCATCTATCTCTTTATTTTTAAAAGACTAAAAAATCAACTAGTTCCGAAATTCGAATAAATACCCTTGCTGAGGTTTTCATTGGTATGTGTATTTCTGGTTACATACGATTTCTATTTTGTTTAACCGTCAATTTCATACTACTGTACTACTTAGACCCCGTAAATAATTTTTCAAAATGTAGGAATTTGCGCGAAATAGATACACCTCCTGGAGTTTAGATTGCGAAAAAAAAATATTTTTAGTCGTACTCATTATCTACCGCGTAAGTACTTTGCAATAGTTTCTTTCTTTAAAGTACTCTTATCTCTATATTTTAGAAGAGGATTTTATGAAGAGGCTGTTGTGTTGTTGGAGAAAGCGATTCAAGGAGAAAAAGATGAAGCTTTGTTGTATGTGAACAGGGGAGGTAAACTATACTAAACATACTTGCGACTGTTAAACGAACATTTGGAAACCTCGCAATTTGTTTGGATATAAAGACATTTCCTGAAATACCTGTAAATTTCTATTATGGTGTTTTTCGCGGAATTTATTTAAGTATGCCCATTCAAAAAAATAAATTTGGATTAATAGAAAACTTTTGCGTTTTGTTGATTTGAAACTTCCAAAGGCATTAATTTTTCGCAAAAATGGACAAAAAACACGAAATTTTCTGACCGCGAAACTTTTTGCCCTTAAACCGATGATGTGTTTTACACAGAAAACCATATGCTTGATTCTATCCAAATAAATCTCTTCTTTTATTCTTCTTTCATCAGATTGTTTCTACAAGTTGGATCACCTTCACTTCGCACTGCTCGACTATCAACAAGCCCAAGAGATGGATCATAACAATCGCAGCATCTCTCTCCGGCTGTCGGTCGTGTACAACAATCTGGGTCTGTTGGAATATGCAGAGCGCAAATATTACAGGGCCGAGGATTATTTCTCGTTGGCCATTGCGCACAATTGTACAAATGCAATGTTTTATTTGTCGAGAGCAAGGTCGAGATATATGCAAGAGGTATGTCTTTTTCTTTTCTCGATTGAATACCTTTTATCGGACGGACATTGAGCCGCAGCCGAGATCCGTGTTTAAAATCGTCGTATTTCCCTCCTGCTGCGAGATTCGGGAGTTCTGAGCATCGTGTAAACTGCAAATAATAGTTATTATGCAGAACAAGAAACGCTATTATAAGAAACCGTGTATAAAAGTGCTCCAATTTTAATGAAAT
>JAYRBV010020131.1:8071-22136 GCA_036023255.1 Mitrocomella polydiademata
CCCCCCCCCCCCCCCCCCCCCCCCCCCCCCCCCCCACGAAAATGCATTTCTTTCGTTATCTAAATATCGAATTTTTACCAAATTACTCAATTAATGTTTTATTTTTATTTCTCTCTCTTCCAGGGTAAAATGGGCGCGTGTTATTCAACCTACCATTTCCTTAGCAAAACATGGTTTCAAGATTGGGAATACTACAGGTATATTGTTATGTATTGCATGTATTCCTAAATTGTTTCAATAATATAAGAATTGTTTGATTGGCTACTCTTACAGGCTTCAAATCCTTCTGTCTGCCATATTCATTGAAACTATTCCTGTGCGCCATGAAGAAAACATGTTCCTGTTTTGTAAATCTTATTTCTTTTCTTTCTTCTAGCCAACAATATTGCCCTACACTATTCATCTTTATCCCAAAAGATGAAGAAGATATTTTCTGGTACTGACGGAAAACCCCTTCAGGTATGATAATAATAATGTTGGTATTTTATTTAAGATTTTTTTAATTCTAAACTGTAGTTTGACAATTATACCTTCTCTTCGTAGGCGGGAGAAACATTGAAGATGGACAAGTTAGCTGATATTCTTGCTGGTATTTCCAAAGGTGACCTCAATCCATACTACGATGACATCATGAAACAGGTATATACTGTCTATCATACAGCAGCATAATGTAGAACATCAGGATCAGGTCAAGCCTCTGCGATGGTGGAAGTTCCATTAAAATGGCCACAAATGGAAATTATAGAAGTCAGGAAAATATCATAGGATTTTTTTTTAGTCGGTAAAATAGACAGGAAAACAAATAAATAAATCTTCACGAAACAAAAATATTTCTTCCCGCGAAAATTTCTCCCACTAAAATGACTAATAACATATAGCTCTTTTCTTTCTTTACAGGGTTTACATTGGACTAAGAAAACATTTGAATCTTATGAAACTAAAAATACTGCACCGTTAAGCATCAACATTGGCAGTAGGTTCCTATTAAAGTTAATGATAATGTTTCCAAAATACTCAAGTGATATCTGGTTTGATGTAAAACAATGTAACAATAAATGTTTAATAAGCATTGCTTTACAACGCTGTAGATATATTTTATAAATTTTAACTTTGACTGCTCTATTTTTATTCACCTTAAAAGGGCAAATATTTATAAGCTATAACGGCTGAATACTCTGGGTTATTTTTTTTCATGAGAAATAACATTCTTTTTCTTAGATCTGGTTTTGATGACGTCATCCTTACCGTCTAATGGTGTAACTGCTTTGATGGCTTTAAATATTCTTCAGAACTTGCCAACTCAACCACCGAGCCCTCATGCTCTTGCCGAGGTATTATAATTTGTAAGGTTTGGTGTATGTTTATATGAATTCGTGTTGCCCCTGTTCACTAACCCCAAATATCTCACCTCTTTATAGACTTTAAAACATGTTCTTGGCAATCATATCGATTCAAACTTAACTGCAGATGGAATGGCACATCTAATGAACTCCATGTTAAGGTAAATTTTAACCAGCAATTCTCGCAATAAGAACAATATTTGTTACCGGCAATATAAAGGATCAAAATGCTAATTCCTAAAAGTATACGGTCGAATTTGATTCGAAATCTCCCCCAGTTTTAGCATGATGGTTTTACAAATCCTTCACTTCGGGTCTTACGTATTCCTCATGGTTTGCATGATTGGATTTTGATTTTAAGAAATTCTCTAGATTTGTATCTTTCGAAAGGTATATGACATTATTTACTAATTTTTCTTAACCGAATCAGAACAAGTATTTGAAAAGTGCCATATTAGGGTTACAGAGCCCTTGAACCTCATGCACAGGGTCACGCAAATGTGGAAATGACGGCCTATCTAACTTACTTACTCTTACTCTTCGGTTTAACGTCCGTTGTTCCCCATGTTTGGGGGTTGGACTATCGTATCAACACGCTATCCAACTACGGAATAAGCCGGAAAAAATAGAGCTATTACTATTGTATTTCTATGATAGTTCAATCATGGTTAAATTTTCATTCATCATTATTTCAAAGCTTAAAAAATGGAATGCAGGAAGCGGGATGCGGTGATTAATTGATTAATCCTTTTATTCTCATTCGTTTCTGACATTTTCACGATTACAAAACTAGACTAATGCATTTTTTTATAAAACGAGCTTTGGTACACCTCTGTGAATAATGGATTAAACAAAATGCGTTATTATTAAAGAAGAAAAACAAAATGTGGGCGATGAACGAAGAATTAATTATATTTTTTCTGTTACATACGAACTCTGAATGGAAGAATTAAATTTGAAAACTTTTCTTTAGTCCAAAAATAGCGAAGGAGGTGAGCAGTCTCGTGCAACACATAATTACAAGTGTAATACCTCACAATACGTCAACAGGGAATACAGATAATGAGAAGCCCGTCTCAACTGCAAAACTTGTTATTATCGATCATGATGGTGAAGCTGTTTCCATGACAACGTACGACAGTTTTTTATTCGATTTTAATACCTTATTGGACAAAACAACGACAAAACGATGCATAGTTTCAATCCCCCTCCCTGAAAATTAGGGGGCTAAATTTTGTTAGAGGGTTGAATTTTACGGATTTTTCTTGGCAATCTGTGCTCCTAGGGAAGGGGCTAAAATTTAAGGGGGCTGAACCCTATCTTGAAACCATTCAATGTCGAACTGAAGTGACGAAATTTTACAAAGGTGGCGAACATTTTGTCCGACAAATTCTTTTCAAAATTTTGCATCGACTTAAGGATAAATTATTATTATAAAATATTTGAAAATGACGAAAATTTTATCTGACAAAATTTCCACAAATTCAAATTCAGTTTTTCACAGCATTTCTCATAACAAAATCCTCTTTATTAGTTCACTTGGCCATGTATTTGGTTCTAAAAGTATGACAGATTCTGGTATTGTCCTCAATGATGGATTGTCTTTATTCCCCGAATTACAGCAGGTAAAAATAGTAAGAAAATATTCGAATCATCTGTTATTACCTTCAATTGTTTCAGAGAAAATACTGTTTTATATAAGCCATTACAATAGATATACGGTGGAAAGCACATACGTGTTGAGACTTCTTTTTTCAAGAATTTCTCAAAGAAGTGTTTTCTTATGTGTCATTTTGTTTGGTTCACACTATATTCTTTTCAGTTTACGATTATTTATCTTTTAATTCTGTCGTTGTTTATTCCTCTTTGTCTGTTCTGTTGTCGATGAAGATTTCTTTTCCATAGCACAATCGACCTCCTTCCTATGCTGCTCCAGTCATTGCTTTTCGAAAAAAGGTATGTTTTGCATCGTTCATTTTAACTTAGAGGATCCTGTCATCCTTTCCTACAAAAAAGCTTGACAGAATAGCAATCTTTACAATCATTAGTAATTTTCACCACCACAAGGATCGCGCCGGGGTTGTACCAGGACCCTTCGATCCTAAGCTTAGCGAGCGCCTTTTTTAACTTCTCGACCAGGGATCCATCTTTCGATTATTTCCCCTGTGTACTGCAACTGTCAAATCTACGAGGATTAGATGAATTTTCTAATATCCTACTTTTCATGCGTCGACTAGGCTTCGCTCATAGAGTTCTTCTCATTCTTCTTTATTTCTTTTTTTGGATCAGGGTAAGAAAGAAATCGAGCGGTATGCTTTTGCATCGTCTGCAGATAGAAAAGGTTTAGCAGCATTAATTCAAGGTAAGTGAACCCGATATAAATTTATCAGGGTTTCCATAAATAAGTGCTTGGGCTCCTATCATCTCTGATATGTATGAGCAGTATTTTGGGAAAGGTCTATTCACACTGTAAGTAAATGGTAACTGATTCGGGAAGAGTAACAAGGCTAAAGAATCATTGTTGCTGTTTTTTATTTTTCAGTTCTTAGCAATTTGTTTCAAGCAAACATGGACATCACACAGAAGACCCTTAACGCTGCAAGAATGTTTTATGATTCTGTGTCCGGTGAATTATCATACGAAGGTTAGTTCAATCATTGTAACAAAATATATGTAGACTACCAAGTGTCCGCGAATGATTCGGACACATTGTAAAATCACATTGTAAACCCTGTTGGTTCTGATACTTACAAAACTAACCATTATAGTTTTTTTTAAGTGTTTCATTACTTTCCCTAAAAGAGGCTTGCTTTCAGTCAATTCCATAAGGCTTCTTTGTAGGTGTTTCGAAAGGAAGGAGCCTTTAGAATAACAGTTCTATACAACCTGAAGAGGCCTGGGTACAAATTACCAAATCAATAAATACAAGCAGTACTTCTTATTCGTGGACGCATGGAATAACTCTTGATAGAAGGAAGGAGCATGGGCTATCTATTCCGTGTTATTTAATCACGATAAGTACTGCTCAACCCCACAACCATAAATCGATAACGCAAAGATAAAAATTCAATTTTAGTCTCTTCTAATTTATTTTGTCTTTCAGGGAACCGCCCATTTAGTATTCGGAACGTCTCTTCTCTCAGTAAATTTTACGGACCAGCAGTAAAAGAAGTGGATGATCCGATTGGTTGCGTGTCACTTGTTCACAGAGATGCACACAAGGGACAAGCACTCAAAGATGCAAGGGATCTGTAATCCATGCAAATTATTGCCTAACCTTTGTTCCGCTGCTGGGCTTTTGAATACATTTTAACCAGGCTATATCATCATGAGAAGGATACTTTATTGGGATATTTTCGCGGGGATTTATTTTTGCGGATTCAACATATCACAGGCACAAAAAGATGTTTTACTCAAAATATCTCTATGCGAAAATATCTCAACAGGTATAAAAGGCTCTGCTTTTTTTAAATGTTTTTTACTTGTCAGTTTTTTATAAAATTTTGAATTTTTATTTTACTTTTAGGCATGTGTTATGCCTTTCTTATTTGTTTTGTCAATTGTATTTAAGTTTTGAATTTTGGTTGTAAATAAATTGAAAATATATGTGTATTGAAAACTCAAATTTTCTTTTCTTGTGTCATCTGACAGATTCTTTTTCCCTTATAAGTCAAGGTGTTTTTTTTCTGATCAAATGTGTACGCATATTCGAAATCTTTGAGAAATACGATGGCATGATTTACGAAAATCGAAGAACAAATCACAAATAAATTATTTTTAAGTATTCTTAATTATTATTTAAAATGTTGAACGGAACCCCTATGTAATTCCACCACTATTTCGACTTATTTCGACCCTTATGAAGTCTCAACCTTACCTCTGTGATTAAAAGAATAATATCAGAGTTACCAAAAAGTTCATAATACTCAATTTCACTACGAAATTAGGAAGTTTAGTCTCTTTCTGGGATAGCCCATGTGCATGAAACGAGAATGCAATGATTGGTATGTATGATGATGTTTTACACAAATCATTCTTCGTGTTTTTATATGAATTTTGTAAATAGGGCCTTTTATATCCTTTAAACCCAAAATCATCTATTATACTTTCAATTATATGTGATCTCTTATTCAATTGTTTTTTTTAATTGCTATTTTGTATTTTAAGCTAATGACGTTGATGTTACTACTAGTTACTGCATCACGAATCCATTTTTGACAAATGTTCAAAACCTGATCACATATGGCAGTCCATATTTGCCTAAAGGTAAACATCGTCCTGTCAAGGAACGGTAAGTATTTTTCCTTTACAATTTGTATCAAAGAAATGCTGTACTCTTATTATATCATGTTTAGTGTTTTCACTATTATCATTTGTTATAAGCCAAAAATGGTACCAGTGTTTTTATTATGAATTGCAAAACAGTATCTTGGGTCACACTATATTAGAAGGAATCAAATCAGAAAATTTGATTCTTTTGTTTGCTATTTCTGTCACTCAACTGTTGTTTCGAAAGTTTTTGTCAATCATTCTGTAAACCTCTATCGGAGACTTTCTTGAAGAAGATGACAATATTTGACGCTTAAAACATGGTTAATATTGCATTTGCGACAGATTGTTTTAGATGAGAGAGCTTGTCATTGGCAGAAATGCATGTCATGTATAATACATGTAAGAGGTGTGCTAAAAATAAATATCTCAACGGTTTGATGGTAAAATCCCCGCCCTTTCGCCAAGGGGTGTTTACTCGAATGCCAAGAGCTAATCAACAAGAAATTAAAGAAATTGTTCAAACCTACCCGCTGGTTTGGGGAGGTCGACTCACCTTTTCTGATAGCCTCTGCCAGTAAAGAGTGTCTATTATATGCATGTGATGAAATACTAATGTGATTGATATATAGGGCAGTAAACATTTCATGTATGGTGTCTTGCTGATAAAAGTAGTAATTTATTCTTCTAAAATTATTTATAGGTTTATACTTTCAATTTGTAGTCGCCATTTGAAGGGAAGATTATCAATCGACCAAGTTTCAAACTTCAGGGTTGAACTGGTTGAAGGAGAAAAGTGGTTCATTTAGTGAGTGTAATTCTAAACCTGGGAAATAAAAGTAAGTATAAAATTTAGTGTACAAATATATATTCAAGATATGTCTACAGTGTGTCCTTGAATAAATAGAATCTTGATTAAAATGAGGAACTTGTGTTCCAATTTGAAAGTTGGAAAAATGCCCTTAGTTATGACAAATTTGGTTGTGAATATTTGTGGATGCTCTCTTACTCTGTAGGTAGTTTTCTATATTCTTGAAAAACTGATGAGGTTTTTCTGAAAATAATTGAGGTGTTGGTTCTATGCTAGGAACTAAGAAGACCGTTCGAAAAAAATCTCCTTGTTGGCTGCTTCTGTATTCAAAAGATTGAAAGAGTGAAATCAATACTCTCATTACCTAACCCTGGGTGAAAAGACCTGCTACTTGATGAGGCCAAAGAAAGCCGAAACATGCCTTCTGTTTAGTGTATTATTTTATTCGAGCCTGTATAGTATTGATAGGACAGGAACTACAGTTTCTTATAGATATAGTGCCTTTAATTGTTTGTTTGATCTCTAATGTTTATTTAGAGTAATATTTTATTCGAGACACCCTGTATAGTATTGATATCACAATGCTTATTTTTTCTTACTTCCAGATACCAACATGGAGATCGGTACTTCTTCAAAATCAAGACTCTGTCTCCTCCTTCTCATAATCCTTGTGGTCCTTGTTGCCATAGCAATCACTCTCATTGTCGTACATATCGTCGTCAACACTAAAGAGAGGGCGCAGCATATTGACATGGGTGGTAGAACACCCTTTCCGCCCCATAGAAATACGAATGCGTCAAAGGGCGCCCGACCAACGCATGCAACTTATAAAAAACGAAGAAATGTCCCGTCCCACGAAGCTTTAGAAAACAAACTGAAGAACGTGAAAAACATTACCTAAATATTTACATTAAAACATTGCTTATATTGATGGATTTTAACGTACTTTCTTGTAATATACATTCTTCGTGATTTCTTGACTGTTTATGTGTAAAGTTATTAATTCCATTCTAACTAAATATTAATCACGGAATTTGAAACGTAAAGAGTCCATCCCATTGACGAAATCATTTTAGCAAATTCTAATTTTTCAGCCAATACCGAGAAAAATCTTAACTTTTTGTTATAACGCTAAGAGGGGCTGGAATGAATATTTTGTCATTTGTCGACCCTTCGAGGGACTTTGAAATGTTAAAAAATGATTTACTATTTACTAGTTTTAAATTTAATTCAACTTTTTTGTAGAATGTTTAACGGGAAAACTTTAATGTGAGCTAATTGTACATTATAAACTGTAAATAGATATTTAATTCGGCAGCTTAAATTCAATCTAGTACTTTTTTCGGTCTGTATAGGAAGTAACTCCGTAATTCTGGGTGCAATTTATGGCAAATCGAGAGACACTCAAAATTATTGAGAACTCAAATCGCAAAAATAGGACTTTTGCTTTCTTCCACTCTTGATGCGTACGTTCTCTATGTGAATACCCTCTTCTGGTTATGTAATTCCGAATTCCAAAAATCTAATTCATTTATTGTTTTGGTAAACTCTGATAACCAGTCTTTTACTTTGATAAATAATCTTAAATCTAACGTTTAATGCAACGCTTGAGTGAATTTTTGAATGTCAACAAAAAAGAGAACTCACATTGCGCATAAACAACTTAAACAAAATTCAATATCATGAAACAACAAAAATGCAGACACCAATACAACAATAAATCTTACACATGATAATAATAATGACTCATCTCAAACATCTGCTTCAGATTTTATATTTACTTGATGTGGTTTATTTCATTGTCTCCTTACCTGAAAAGGTGGCGATCGATAGCAAAGATTACCTGTCACCTTATCAACTAAAACGTCTACTGGAAGAGAATGTTTTACGGAAAGCCGACATTGCCAAGTTACCAGTAAGTTGTTTGATGTTTATTGGAAAGGCATCGTGTGTGGAGGAATAACAATTTTGGTTGTAGATTCCTCTCGATGAAAGAATGTACCACTCCAATGTGTCGCAGAAAAAATACCAAATTTGCTGATATAAAAGCGAAAATTTTTTCTGGGACACACCGTAAAATGCCGTGTTATAAAACTCCTTTCAAACTTTTTTCCAATTATATCTGCCATTACATTAAATAGCGCCATTAAATTGACTTACAATTTAGAACTTGAAAGTGATGGGTGTATTTATATTTTCTTTATTTCAGTGTATACGTCATAGTAGAAGATGTCTGGTTGAAAGTATCAAAGAGTAAGTTGCATCTAATTATCTTTATAAGTACAGCATTAATCAAAACCTTTGCAACATTTCATCCATCACAAAGACGTGCAAAGTGCAGAAGTGTATTGCATTTGATAGAGACAGAATTGTCTCACTCCTCAAACATTTCATCCATCATAAAGACGTGCAAAGTGCAGAAGTATATTGCATTTGATAGAGACAGAATTGTCTCACTTTTTACAGACTGGGTCAAACCAGTTGCATTTTTTCAGCAAACATTGCTCCACATGGATGTTTGATGAAATCTTGAACTGGTTTGATTTTGAACAAGGCGATAGCAGGGTGACGAGAATCAATCAATTATGTTTATAAAAAATCAAAACCAACGGTAGCAAGACACCCTGTATCTTTGATAACCCTTTCATCTTTCATTAATGCAACTTGTGTTCCGTTATAGGCGTGGATGGAAGAACCAACAAAAACTCAACAGGATATTAAATACAATTCTTCACATTCATAACGAACGAAAATTTATAGATCAAGCAGTGAAGGTATTGCTATTATTGTTATTATTATTAACGCATTACCCAGGATAGCGTCTTCAGTTCTTATTACCATCAATGAGAGGTTTTCTTCATCACCGTTGCAAACTCTCTCGAATAATGCAGATTGTTCAGACTCTTCTTCTTCTTCTTCTTCTTCTTCTTCTTCTTCTTCTTCTTCTTCTTCTGTCTTGTGAAGTGTTGCTATTGTTCTTCTCTGTCTTGTGAAGTGTTGATTTCTCAGTAAAGATACATTTAATTTTTCACTTTTTCAGTTAATGATTGAAGACAATTCTGAGCTTTTAAAAGGATCGAAAAATGACGAAGACATCATTGCGAGATATTCCAAACATAAAAAAAGTAAAAAACACCATGCAAGGTAATCAATTTCTAAAGATTTTTCTTTTTCTGAAAAAAGGAAGAAGAAAAATTGTTCAACATCTCAATGTCCCTGTATAATCTGTGCTGTCAAAGTCTCTTGCAGATGCTCTCTTTATAATTATAGCACTGTTATAACACTATGAACAGTGAAAAGAGCCCTGTGTCACTCACTGCATTGTTATATTCAAACATAGAGTTATATATTAGTTTCCGATACACACTTTAAAGTTTGTTTATGGAACAAGTTCTTGCTTAGCGTTCTGCTCTTTATTTTCTTGCTTGAAAATTTGCAATATATTCCAATTGTTGGTTGGAGCTATAGGATATTTGTGGAGCTATAGGATATTTGTGCATCTTCATTTTTCTTATCATTCAGGAGATCCTCCATTCCATTCGAAATGGATTTTCTGAACACTGACGAATCACGGAATGACTTTCAAACTATCAAATTGAACAATGAACATCAGGAAGGCAGCTCCCTTGATGAAGATGAAGAACATGCAATGTCAATGTTTTCACCAGAAGAAAGGGATTTTGTATCTAGTCTGCAACAGAAAGCCCGAAAAAATGAGATGAAACGGAGCCGCATCGATGAAGAATCTGTTCGCGATGCTGGTGTTGGAAACTTCCAATCTAAACAATATCTTGATAACAATGAGCAGCAACAACAACAACAACAACCATATTCAAACTTTTATCAATATGAAAATGCTTTGAATACGATGCCGGATGCAGGGCAATTCTATGGCGATGATAACGATAGAATGGGAGGTGTTAACAATAGAGAAAGTATCGGATCACCAAACGAAGGAGAACTTGCTCAGCAGCAGGAGGAGGGTGATCGAACAAATGAAAACGATTACCAACAAAACAATGACAATGATGTAAGTAAGTTTTCTAATGTACAGGACGAAATTGGTGAACAGAACAACTCACCTGTACAACCTGTCGAATACTATAAAAAACCAACCGAGGAATTACTTGGCTCTAAAAGGGACGGTTCCGGGGTTAAGAAAGACATGACTTATTTCTATCCACCTTACCTACCGATGGTACCTTCTGCTCCAATGATGGTACCGCCTGCTCCATTGATGGTACCGCCTGTGAGAAGTGACGCTTACCAACAACTGAAACATGACGCTTTTAGTCACATGGAGAAAATGCAGAATATCAACATCAGTGCACCTACGCCACCGCAAAAGAAACCTAAAAAGAAACTCACAAAACACCAAAAGGCTAAATTGAACCATAAGAAGAGAGAAGAGAACTTCAAGAAGTTGTATTCACCTATCAACGACGACGCCAAGGATACTTATGTTTCTGATATGAACGGTGGACTGGTGGGTTCACAGGATGAAAAAGATCTGACGGAAAACATGCAGGAAGAGAAGGATTTGAAGGAAAGTATCAAAAGTTTGGAAATGGGGTGGGATTTAGATCTAGAGGAGAAAGAGACTGGTGACGAAATTGGAAAGCAGGGACTGGCAGCAGAAGCTTTAGCACCAACACCAGTAGAAACTTACCAACAAGCACCACCAGCTCTAGCAACTCAAGCAATGTCACCATCAGCACCAGTAATATCACTAACAATGGTCAGAACAACAACAAACAAAGCCATCTCCTCTACCAAGAAGAAAAAGATTCATCATAAAGCCCACAACAACAAACATTCACATCACAAAAAGAGGAAACTATCCAAGAACCATTCTGACTATTCAACACCACCAAGTACCATTGGTGTACCAGAATCTCATCAGGAAGCTAATGCGCTGGATGGTAACGCGGCTCATTACAGATATCCTATCGAGAATCGACAAGCAATTCAAATTATACAGCCCTTCCAAAAATCTCAGCTTCAAACACCAACTGCAAGAATGCTGACAGCAGTTTCTAATTATGTAACCAAACCATCATTATTCGATGGGGTGCCAGATGGAGCAGTAAAACCGAGCAGAGTTTGCAAACCAGGTGTAATGAAGACCTTTTTCGAAGGAAAACCGAACTGTTTAATCATTGGTGATTCAATAGCTCTTGGGTAAGTCTTAACTTCTCTCTTTTTTTTTCTTATTCAAAGAAAAACACTTAAATTGTTTACCTTAAATTTACAGAAACTGTGGTGGATAAAGTTTGATCCTTGACTTCAACAAATTCATATTATCTGTAAATGGATGATTGTAATAAAACAAAAATGCATCGAAGAATAAGAACAAAACGCGGCTTAAAATAAGTTCTTAAAGTTGAAATGTTTGACTTGGGGATCGAATATCCACAAAAAAGGATCAAAAGCAGCAATTTGATGTCAAACTGCTGCTATAAAATATAAAATGGTGGTACTGTAGTTCAACTTATGTGGATATCCGTGCTAACCGAGCATATGGTTCTTTTTAGAGAAGCTCCATTTTAACTATCACTATATGCATTGGCTCTTCAGTTTTTTATCACTATTTCCATCAATGAATAACCTTTTCTACACCTTCTATGGACGTGTTGTAAACAATTTTCTCATCACTGCTTGTTTACAGGTACAGTTATTCTGCTGCAGCCGCTTTGAATGGAAGTTGTCAAGTCCAACTAGCTCCATCATCAAAAGCTGGAGTAGCATTGGATTCGTCTTATGGTAAACAATGTTTGGATTACTTCCTGTCGACCATCAGTTTGAAACCAACACAATATGATGTCATCCTCTTCAACTTTGGATTACATGATATCGATTATTTGGACAAATATCCGGAGGTACAATTTCAATTTCATGCAACAGTGTGGCCCCTAAAAATCTTTTGTTTACCACTTTAAATCAACTCATATTCGCTGGAATTAAATTTTACGGATAGCCGAGCGAAATTGAATCTTTGGCGTGGCTTAAAAGTTTTTGAAAGTTCATTGAAAGTAACACCGAAACCCCAAAAGTTTAGTTCCTTTAGAATTGTTAGGTAACACCTTTCTTGATAGACACTCTGTATATAATTTCCCAGCGTTTTTATGGTATAATGATCATCTAAATGACAACACCTAGAAAATAAAATATTCGAAAAATAATCGATTTCTTCAGATTCAAATAACAGTGTTGTTCAAAATGACTCTCAAAAATCCTTCCAAGGAGAATGATGCACTACGAGCTAATTTGCACTAAAGTTTATTAATTGTTTGACATAATGTAAATAGTTACGGAATCGCTCTTAAATAATGTTGATATTTACTGCATCAAAAAACTCTTCTGATGAGTTTACTGTAGCAAATAGGACAAGATGTATTTTATTGATTTCCTAGAAAACGTTTACGTCTATTTTTTCAGGAGTCGCACAACATTACACAGTACGTCGACAACCTTAAGTCCATCAAGAAACGCTTGTTAGATACAGGAGCGACAGTTGGGTTTGTTCTTTCAACTCCTGTCACATACAACAAACAGAAAGATAATCTCGTTAGAAAATATAACCATGCTGCTAAACGGTAAATGGAAATTTCTTTGCTGTTTTATTTCTGAACTCAATCACATCACGTCTCAGTAAATCTGTCATATCTACCAGAGTGGTAACCCAAGTTAGAAAATAAGTCGACTAAATTTTAGACCTCGCCACAGTTGGAAATCACACAGCCCCAGTCAGATCAAGTATATTTGAATTGAATTCTTTCTATAAAGAGACATCCCGGTGGAATTTTTTACATATAGATAATGGATTTTGACCAGCCAGTAGGTTTAAATAAGTGACATATTTTTACTAATCTCAGTAGGATTTAGAAATTCTTTCCACCTCAGAAGGTTTGGGCTCCCTACTAAAACACTGCGACTGGAGTGTTAATAAAAAAACAATGGGAAAGCAACTAAATTCAGTTCGAAAGCTTTATCTTCAATTTTGCTAAAATAAATTTTGTTACACACGTTTCCAAGGCGTTTTCAGCGTTTCTAAGTTTATAGGCGTGTTTCAAAACAATCATTTCCTGAATAATTTTGACCACTTTTTTGACTCTAGGGTAATGGAAAGAGGAAATGACAAAATAATGACAATCAACCTTCATAAAATTGTCACCAGAGAATGCGGACCAATCCCTTTTGAAAATTGTTACATGATGAAAAAACCTCATGATGTGGTAAGCTTGTTTATGTGTACAGTGTATCCATACAATTTGTTATGAGGTCCAGAGACACAGGAAAACATTTACAGCTCCCCTCCAAGTTATTTAGTTGAAAACCACAGGTGGTAATGTGACTTTACCTGTGTCAAGGGACACCACAGGTGGTAACGTGACTTTACCTGTGTCAAGGGACACATTACTGTGGCATTCTACTAAACCACAGGTGGTAACGTGACTTTACCTGTGTCAAGGGACACATTACTGTGGCATTCCACTAAATGGAGGAAACTGCAATTTTTAAATACATCAACTAACATTGAAGACCATATGGTTTTTATATAGAAAATAGTATTGTTTGTCAAGTTTTAGTGACTAGATCATGAGATATTTACGCTCAAAGTTTGGAAAAAACTGCTGACTCAGCA
>JAYRBV010020132.1:0-11572 GCA_036023255.1 Mitrocomella polydiademata
ACTGTCGTGTTGGAGATGTACACTTACTCATTGGTAGATACTTTGGCCAGGTTTCGGAATTTATTGACTTGTAGGCTAGTTTGGCAATAGCATGTTCTGATACCGATGAAAGTTTTATATTCAGCCAACATTTTTCAATGAATCAAATTTAGGCCGTCCGCGAGTTTAAATACCTTCGCAACTTACTTCACCTGACCGTCAACGTGAACCTTAAAGCTGAACTTAGGCACCCACAAAATCTAATACCAACGACGAAACTACTAATTCCATATAAGAAAATTTAGTTAAAAACAAAAAAACAAAACAGTTATAAATCAGCCCCTTTCCGCTTACGAATGTTCTTTCACATACCTTGAATTCGTTAGCTTTCTGTACCACCTCTTGGACCTAATGAAAAAAACAACACATTTTTTAATCAATGGTTTAAAAGACATTTTAAATCTTGGCGAATTCGTAAAAAACGAAGGCCTACCAAGAACGAAATGTAAACGAATAATTTGCAAGATCAACCACTCGCAGAAATCAAATCTATGAATAATCTATTAATAAATCTATAAATATATGTAATGAGAATGGACCCTTGCGGTCCTATATTGCTTAAAAATATATAGATATAAATCTACCCAAAAAATCTTGGCCGGCAAAATACTCCAAAACCTTACGCGGAGGAGTGTTTTTAGTCAGCGACTTAGTCTGCTGAGTATTGGAATAGCCGTTTTGTTTTTTTCACCGTAGCACTCCGTTGCGCACAGGCTAACCCGCACCAAATTTAGCCTGTGTATGCTCTAAATTATTATCTACATTATTTTACGCTTGTTGTAGTTAGGTATAAAACAGCATGAATAATCTTATCTCCCATCTTATTTGCCACGTTTTTGACAGCTTTTTAAACAAGGAATGTCAAATGTCAAATCGAAGCGGTGCTGTCTTTTGACTGCAGAATATTAAAAAGCATTTCATTTATGATGTATGTAATCTTGGACCAATGAAGGAAGCCTATGAAAGCTAAATAAGTTGTAGTCAAATGATAAGCAATTTTGAGATGTTTAGCTTTTGGCAGCCAGCGTGTAGTTTGCATGATGATACCAGCAACTAGGATTAATACGAAAACTTGTTTGTATCCATGATGAATGTTGAAACATGATGATGATACAGTCATAGTATTCGAATTAAAATCATGCGATGATCTATTAGAAGTAATTCAACAATCTGGAACAATGAGAAAGGCAGATACGCACTGTTTACTTGCGAAAGGTTTAACGATGTACGAGCTATGTATATATTATTCATCCGATCAACATGGTCAATTCACGAAGGTACTGGTGGCTTTTTAATTAACTTCTTGATAAAATAGATAGTATAACCGATAAGAAAATTAAACCAATTTATGCATACAGTAAATCCTCTAAGAAACACCTGGGCCTGGGGCGTTTGTTAAATATTCAGACTTTTTAGTAGGGGGCGTTTATTATTTAGAAGACAGTACGGCACATAACCTCGATCGGGTAACATAAGCGCAAAACGGGTAACATACCCCGATCCGGCAACAAAATGTTTCTCGAAACAAGACAATTGTACCCCGATCGGGCAATTATTACCCAATCAATGCTAATGTTACCCGATTATGTACCGTACTGGAAGACAGGGAGGGGCGTTTATTGGAGGATTTTTACGGTATATGTTTAATATATTGGTTGGACGACGGAAATGTCCGATGATGTAAAAATGGCCTCAAATAGCATTCAATACATGCCCGGTGTCCACCCTGTTTATAACATAGTTCACGCCGGACTACACTGGGCAGTACCTACAGTGTGAAATTTTAAAATCATATCGACGCCGAACAAAAGTCTGGCATAGTCTGGTGTTTAACGTTAACAGAAAAATTGGTTGATTCGAAGTCCAGCAAATTTAAATAAAATCTTAAACAATATTCCGATTACCTGGGCTGCAATGATCCTACTGATACACTTGGTAGGCAACAGTGTTTGAATCTCGTTACAAATATTAACCTTTGACAGCACCGAAATGGCCAGGTGTATTAACATTGTTATGAAATTTTAAAGACCAAACTTCATGGTACGGTTTGGTATTGTACGGTGTTTTAATTTTTGAAGCAAATACGCGAAACAACATGCGGCACTTTACTGGTTGACCAATAAATTACCAGTTGCCTTATGATTTACCGGTTGACAAATAATTTACCACTTTTTTAACAATAATTTAACCGTTCATATTTTTTTATATACTATACTGTAGTTTACCAGATATATTTGTAAAAATATATGATGTTATTCTCAGTATTACAGTGTGGTTCAGAAAAAATACAGTCTTTTGAATTTGTATACAAAAGAAGTCGTAAAACTTTGAAAACAATTTTAATAAAATTATTTTTTAACACCATATTATTTAGTATTTTTTGTGAACCACGCTGTACATATATAATTTGTGGGTAATTCATTTACTCTTAAAATTCTTTTAGAGCCTCTAGAAAGTTTGTTTTTTTATTATTATAAGTTGCCTTTTATCGATTAACAAACTTCATTTTTACTGAATGAACAAGCTTATTTTCTTGGATCTCTCGCTGACTTGCGGCCTTTAGGCTGCTTCATTCTATTTACACGGCACACAATATCACGTGCCTAATCTATAGTTAACGCTCCCCCAGTTTGACTTTCAACAATTTTGAAGCTGGGATGGTATTTTAATGCGACCATGCGATATTTTAAGTCAAGCAAAAATAAAAAAATAAAAAATTATCGTGTATTGAGTTTGCCTACAGACCAAAAAAGTAACGCCAAATTTGGGGTCGCAGACCTTGTCCGCTTCACCGCTCATAAAGAAACGAAACGTACATAGTTCTCACCGAAATCTCTCTGTCCACAGCCATAAGCCTCTTCCAACATTTCTGATGGCTTTGTTTTACTGACCGCAATCAAACATGGCGGCTCACACGATTTCGTACCAGTTACCTGAAAAGAAAAAAGAGGGAACTATTCTAGACATTTTCCTATATAAAGATTTACTACTGTTTCTGGACAAACTTTTGCGAATCAACAAACTGAAAAATACTATTTTTAGTGTAAGTATAAGCAAATTCGCGAATTTGACGATATCAGAATTATCCCTATACACTACTCATTCTCTTTCCTATAAAAATTTATTCTTGATATTTAAACAAATGGTGGCATCATTCTGTCGATACATACAATGTACTTATTTGTCGATTATAAGAGTCGGTGGAAAATCAACACGGGAAAAGGCATCATCTTTAGGAGAAACAGTGTTACGGCAAAAAGACTACTGTCACCAAAACTAATAAGAACATATGTTATAGGAAACTATAATATTTAAACGAAAATTGGCCAAAAATAAAAAATTTCTTATCTAATTTTTTATCATCAAAAGTGAAACTTCTGAACTAATAACTTTTTAAGAATTTCGTATCAAAAACTTTCGGGAAAATTCGGGGGAGTTCCAACCGCATTTACGCGCACTCCGATTTTAAAGTAGACCTTCTTATTTTCTTAAAAAATTGTTGAATATAAATCTATTCTGAAAATCTTGAAAAAATTAAAAAAAGGGACAAACACAATTCAAAGTAATAAAAATTTCTTAGGAAGTATTTAATAGATATTCTAAACTATCCAACATAAAAGAACGTCAATAACCGAACAGTGAAATTTATATTGAAAATACAAGAATCAGTGAAAAAATATACCAAGATAATCATTATGGCAATTTGGGTAACAAAAGAGAAGAAAAGAAGTAAAAAAATAGCCACGATTAAATTATAAGGCTCTTTGAAAAACAAAATATTGAGGGGAATAAACTTCAGTAAGAAAACTTCCGATTTTTCTTTTGACTTCCTGAAGAAAACCAATGAACGAAATGCAGAAAAACCAGAAGAAGAAAATTGAAAATAATCATAGTAAAATATTTTGATAAAACGATAAAAACTAGAAATATCAACAATAAAAAATTTAGAAAACAATTCTCCAAAAGTTTCATTGAAAAGAAAGATAAAAGAAAACGGTAATTTATTGTATTTCGTATGGATTAATTAAACTTTCCTAAAAGAATTTGCATTATACGCACTGTAGTAAAAATTGGACTAATTTGAATTGACATCCACGTTCAAAATGTTTTTATAAGGACAGAACTATCACCGAATATTTGACGCACTCAGCTGAACAAAAAAATGAGCAATAAAATCATTCTACATATCATCACCCGAATCGGTTTCATCGTCATCGATTTCGGTTATCCGTTTTTCCAGCAGTTTCCGTAAATCTTTTATTACACTCGTCAAACTGGATGTTAATTGGAGGACACTGGGAGCGAATACGAGACCGTAAATATCAATGAATAACTTTTCGCCGCCCTTCTTCTCGTCGTTACCAACCGCCGCCAGCTTCTCGATCGCTTTGAAATCGGCTTTCAATCGTTTCGCTGTTTCATAGTCTAGATCGGCCAAGAAGCGATTCAGAAACGTTTGTGCGTAGTGGACCAGTGAGACCACCGCTTCTTGATCACAATGATCTTCAGCATTTGCATTCAAATCACGGAGATCTTTGATGGCTTTAGACAAGAAAGTTGCAGCTCGGCGCGTGTTTTCTTTATCGAGTTTCTCGTCCGTGTAAAAAAACGTCTCGTGCATGATAACGCTCGTAACTTCGATACATTTCGCCGACGATAAAGAGTTGGTGACGTCATCGTAAATGATCTTACTCCACGGTGTTGAAAGAAGCGATCTGGTGAGTTTGGCCATGGATGCGTTTTGAAAGAGAAGTTGGTAACAAATGGCGGCCTCCCGACGAAGCAAAGGATCTTGATTGAAATGCAAATTCTGTAGAGCCACTAGCACCAAGTGGAGATCGTTGCCGGTTAATTGGATGTCGATGCCGTCACTATTTAAAAATTGCAGCAAAGGGGGTTCCAGGTTCCTTTCAACAAGGACACGACTCCAAAATTTCAGCATGGCAATTTGTAAGATGGGAAGATGTGAAGAGTTCAACAATTCAATAACAACCTCCTTTTGAACACTTATCCTGGTCGTGGTAGTTTGAGCAAACATTTGACCGCAATGCATCAACGCTGACGTTACCAAAACAATCCCACAGTGCAACCGCTCCATCAATAAGGAACCTTTTGAGATCTGGATCACACGCTCGTTGTTGAAGAAGAGTTTGGAGAAGATTGTAGAAAATTCGTTGTTCCTCATCACAATAGATACCGGCTTCACGTCCTCGTTTTGGATCGCCTTGGTTAGGGTGATGTAACAGAACTTTAGTACTTCCACCAATAGAGTGGGCAGTGTACTTTCCCGAACGTAGTTCAGTATTCTGCAGAACAGCTTCAGGTCCTCTTCAGCGAGTTGATCAGAGGACACCAAGGCAATCGCGTTTAGGATTTGGACGAAGACAGTAATAACACCATGGTTTAGCTCCTCAGTGACCAGTAGATTCTTGTGAATCAAATGCTTCAAGTAATCGTGTTTGTCCTGTTCGAGAAGTGGAAGCAGTGTTTGTAAATAAGAAGACACGCCGTGTTTGATTGGATCTGTCGAGAGTGAGTCGATTGCCTTAAGACCTAACCCAATGAATGAAAACAGGCAGTTCTGTTGCTGCAGAGTCGAAGTTAGGATTTCGCGTTCTGAAACTTGACGATCGTCCTCAAAGTATCTTTCTAAACAAAGTTGGAAAACTTTCAGCGGACTGTTTAATTTCAACAGCCACACCAGGTAGTTGTCGGATGTGTGGAGAACGTACTTCAGATGTTCGTCGTCACATGTTAGGACGTGTAACGCACACTTGCAAAATACCGGACTAACCTGAGGGCAAGAAAGACTCATTTCAATTTGACAGCACAGGTATAAAAAATAACGTTTGCCTAAAATTGGGAGCGATGCAATTTGATTGGGATTGGTCGCGAACCTTTCTATGTATGACAGGAGAACGGGCAACGATATCAAGCAGCAGCCCGCCATGTTGCTACAGCCAAGTAAAACTAGAAGAATCGTTAGATGGACGTCCACGCTACCCCCTGTTTCGTTACTGCTGTCTAGCAAACACTTCCACTCTTGTGTTGAAATGTTGAACTGAACGATGGACTCCAGCAATCCTTCATCGTACAGCTTCGAAATGCCCGACGGTTCCATGGCAACACAGAGGTACATCAATAATTTTCCAAGGATGGACACTAGTTTTTGCTGGTTCGGTGCTCGACTGGCAACTACTTTATACTCGAAGATCATTGACAGGAACGAGGACTGACACATTTTCTTGGCCAGCATTTCTCCTTTCGTTGGACACGTCTCCATAACGAGCAGGATCAGCTGGTAAAAAATAGCCTGGAACTGTACATTCTTTTGAGGCAGACACTTCAGGACAGCCTGGGGGATGAGATATTTGTCACAGTAGTAGAAAAGCATGTCTACTAAACTATGCGACGTAGGTGTTTCAGCAGTTGGAGTCGCGTCGGGCGTCTGGTCATCAGTACACTTGCTTTGATTTGCGAGAACGGTTGTAAATAAAAAAACAGCACTGTAAGAGCTATGAACGAATTCCAAGTGGTGAGATTTCATTTGAGAACCAGTCGCAACAGTAATGTCACATTCCATATACACAAACATTTTCTCAAGCAAAGTCAGAATACTTTCAAGACTAGTTAACGAAGCTGAATCGATGCAAGATAGGAAAGAGCACATGCAAGCTGCAGTGTTTGTTTTGATTTTCTCGTCAGTACATTCAAAGCTTTTCTTCAAAAATGTTATCAGTTCAGTTACTTGTGTTAGTGTGAAGTTCTTTTCAGTCAGAACCAATCGACCCTTCAGAATGATGTTGATCAACAGGAGACCTTGGTGAAAGCATTTCTGGTCACTGGTGGTCATAACAGCTTTGATGATGGCAGAAAAACCATACACCATGTGACCTAGAGAATGAAACTTTTTCGAGTGGGTTAGTTTTTCTAAACATTGAAATAACTCGAGGACAACTCTTGGATTAGAGGATGGTAGTAGTTCTAACAGGTACTCTGTAATCCCTTTTTGGATCACAAAGTTCAACAGAGAAGAGAATTCAGCGTTCTGCAAATCATCAAGGGTACTCGATTCTGCAATGTTGGAGATGCATGATATGGCCAGTGCTTGACTTTCTTCGTTACTACACAAAAGCATTTTCTTGAAATACTCCAAAATTGAACTTGAGGTAGTAGTCAGATGGGAGCATTCATGCTGGAGTAACAGTTCTTGAGCATTTTTCAGTTTTAAAAACGACTGCAAGCACTTCAGAATCTCAAGGTCAACTGCATTGGTAGATACAGACACCTCTATCGCGGTATGTATGATTTGTTTTAGAAGGTTTTGCGTCAATACAATTTCTTCAATGTATACAGCCTTCAAAATAGTGGACAGCAGGGTCCATGCTTGTAGCTGAAATTCGTTCTTGCATGTAGCTACAAAACTCAGCAACTCTGTAATAAACAAAGCCTTGTTGTCGCACAGATTGATGACAATGGAAGGAACATGAGCAACAAGTTCATTCAGAAATCTCATGAAACTTGCACTCTCCAGGCTTTTGACTTTCAACAGAAGCTCCTCTATAATCAAGGTTGCAACCTTCTCCGTACTTGTTCTCTTCATAATTAGTAAACATAGTTCAGAAGTTAAATCACACAGTTCTTGCTCGTCACTCTTGATTAGAATCTCGAGTAGAATTTTGACGACATGCAAATGGACATTATTTTTGCTGCCGAATAGTTGCCAGATTGCGCTGTTGGTTAGGAAGATTTCTAGGAGATCTGTTAAAATGTGTTTTTTGCGATACTTCAACAGAGTGTTATCTTCAAGGTTTTCTATCGCACAGCCAAAGCAAAACAGTGGGGTTGACACACCAGGCAACAGCCAGTAGTTGTCGTGGCTTCCATGTTTTGATGTCACATAGGGAATATTTCCAGTGGCTTGTTGTGACAAAAATTCTTCCATAATTGCAAGACTTCAACTAGAGCAAATCTAAGAATAAAGCAAAAAATCTATCTATCTAATCCTGAAACTTTCAATCTAGTTATAGCTATGGAACCTATTATATACTCAAAGCAAATTCATAAATCTTTAAAAACAAAATCTCTACGAACTTTGTCTTTGACAAACTGAACTTATCTTTGCAGAAGGAGAAAAATAACAAGCGTTTTTCTTACTGTTTAATGACTAATACAGAAATTGACAAATGACAAGCTAAAGATCTAAAGCAGAACTATCAGAAGAAGACAAATACAGTATTCTTGCTTTCAATCTTATTACTGTAAATAAAGTAGTTTAAATGGAGTTTTTCTGACTTTTGTTAAAAGCTGAAGAAAAACCCTAAAAATATCTCTTACCTTACAATATTCAACATGTGCTTTAGTGATGTTTTCCCTGACAGTCGCAAGTGCAGTGGCAATATTTGATTTAGACATAACCAACTTTAGGTGATTGCAAAAGTTTCTTGAAAGTAAATGCATCAATGAATAAAATTTAATTTAGTATTTTCTATAAAAAAAAATCAATGCTTGCTTTAATAACAAATATTATGTATAGCATGTAAAAAATTTCCCTGAACTAACAACTATTCTCAAATTAAGTGTAACACAATTTTAAAAGAGTTTTAATCTGTGTAATTTCATTGAAAATATAATAAGGACTTTCACATTTTGCTGAATAGATTTTCACCCACTTTTGTTTCAAACCTCAATAATTTAAAACCTTTTTCAGAGATATTTTAGAATTTGGTCAAGATGACAAGGAATGACCGACTGTCAAATCAATTCATTTTATGTGTGCAGTTTAGACTTTCTAATCACATCAATTCCATTTGTGACTAACACAGCCCTCTGAATTTAGTAAAAAGACTGGCAGCAAAAAAATGCCTCGCGTGTTAAAATTACGACAGCAAATTATTATGTAATGAAGTTAAATCATTCCACTTTCTAACAGAAGAAGAGAAATAAGAAAGAAAATAGTTATTCAATGAGGGTTGTGGTTATGTAATGTTTATTCTTGTTGGTTCAGTCTTTTTAATTGATTTTAAAACTTTCTTTTTTGTGATGTTTCACTTTTAACATAAAAAACGGTGGCAACAAAAGCTGAATGCCACCGTAAATTCAGAGGGCTGCTAACAGGATAAATTGACTTTGTTTTTGTCCACTATTTATTAATTTTTTGTCTATTTATGAAAACAAATATGGAAATCCTTTTGAGTTTTGGAATAATGGCAGTGACTTTTAATTCAGATTAATTTTTTCAGTCTTGACTATTCATCTTCTTGCATATCTTATGGTAGATAAAATTTCCACCACCCACCACTCAAAATTTATGAAATATTTAATTTCTTTTTCCTGGATTTTTGAACACAGAACAATGATTTTGATAGCATTATTCCCTGTTTTGATTTTTATAATATCCGACTTGTTGCAATAAAAAAAGTCCTATTTTTCAACAATTTAGTCACTGAGTACAGTATTATATATATATAAGATCAAAACAATGGATAAAAACCATTCACAAAATATTAAATATCTATCTATAATGAATGTTTTGATCTAAAACAAAAAGAATTATAATATATACAAGATGGTAGTCTTTTCAATTGCACTTTCATTATAGTTTTTAAGGTCAAGGTTTTTTTGAGAAAGGCACCTATAAATTATTTCGCTCAAAGGGGAGTACTTTATATTCAAGAGAGGTGCTAACTCAAGAGTAGATGCTAACTCAATCATTTACGGTCATTGCTTAAATTTCTTGTTAAAACATTATTGTTCAATTTTTGAACCATTATTGAAGGTTGAAAGCTCATACTATCAAGCTACTACTAAATAATGTTGAAATTCATGGTAAAGCCTTGAAGCAACATAAAGGATTATACTGCAAAACAGTAAAAAATAAGGAAAAACTCAAAATAGTTATATAAATTGACTTTTGAGTCATTATTCTTAAAACAATTACATATCCGTACAACATTACATAACTACATTAACCATGAGTCATTCCTCTGTAGCAGTAACTTTTGGTTCAATATGCTTCCATAGTTTTCCTTGATTTGCTCTTTCCCAGATACCGTCCATCAGCGGGTCAAATGTTCTTTCAAACAGGAATGCGCCAACAACAATGGTTGCAGCAAAGGTAGATGTTCTTTTAAAGAGAACGTTGTAGATGTTTTTCAACATTTTGTTTATCTAGTCAATTCACTAAATGAAAAAAAATAGTATCAAATGATATTGAAAATATAAATATTAATAGATTAGCGACAAACCCACTAACCCAGTAACACATTACTCATGATTTCTCATTTTCGTTATTTCAGGGAAAAAAAATGAAGCTTGACTCAAATTTACTGAATACCTACGAAAAACCGCCCA
Source organism: Mitrocomella polydiademata (assembly GCA_036023255.1). Taxonomy (NCBI): domain Eukaryota; kingdom Metazoa; phylum Cnidaria; class Hydrozoa; order Leptothecata; family Mitrocomidae; genus Mitrocomella; species Mitrocomella polydiademata. Next base: position 10,393 of record JAYRBV010020132.1, read on the forward strand.
TCTGTCCTTAAACCCGGTCTTTTACACAGACAACAGGCCCAATTCTAGAAGAAAACGGCAGCGTCCGATTCACATGAAAAGGGCAGGGTTTTATACAAAATCTTCCCTATTTTAACTCTTTTTTTCAAAAAAAGGCACTTTCATGATCGATTTCAAGAGGGCAGCGTCCGGTAGTCAAACTTACTTTGAAAACTTTCTAACCGATGCTGTGAAAGTTTTCAAGATTGGGCATGCGCTCTGTGTGTTTGGATAATTTTTATCTGCCAATTTTTATCTGCCACTTTTCCCTTCGAAAGTGGCAAAAAAAAGTTGAAATATTTTCACTTTTGACTTTGGTTTACATAAAAAAAGTAAAATTTTTCCACCAAAAAAAAATTGTAAATCAATTCTTTTTTTTTCAGAGAAACTTTTCACCAGAAAACTTTCTCGTACCGGGAAATTTTTAAGTGTAAAATAGCCTTTACAGCAGTACAACGACAGTATGCAGGCAAAATTGTTATGCTTTTAAAAATGACAGAATCAAGTAATAAAAAACAATACTCAGTAAAGTTATTTGTTAGAGCTCCTAAAAAGTACACAGGCAAAAGGAATTTTGATAAAAGTTGCTTTAACCCTATTCACGACAGGCTATTTTGGTGCCTCGTAGCGGCAGATACAGAGGTGTGAACTCATCCGCATTTCGAAGACTTCACCCGCATATAAAATTGACCTTGAAATCACCAAATACACACCCGCATACATTGCATTTCAGTGAAATTTGATTCCAATTTCGGGAAAATTTAGAAAACCAGGCTGAAATTTCGGGAAATCGGGATAATCGGATTCCTAATTCAGATTTTTGCAATAATCAGACCGTAGTCAATTGACTCTGTGAAAGTTTATTCCCCACAAAATTTTAAAAACAATATAAACTAGTATTAATTTTCAGTTATATATTGGTTTAAAAACCGTCTTTATTTCTTTTGACACAAACCATACTATTTTTGGGTGACGCCTGAGGCTGTTTTTGTAAACAATATTGTTTGACATTGCAGCGCGACCCGAGAAAATATCTATATAATGAAGCTGGATGTATATATATTTTTTGTACTCAAATTCAGCACTACTTATAAAACGTTACCAACGCTTGTAAACCAACCAAATTCTACATATAAGTCCACTGACATGTTATCTCCATCTT
>JAYRBV010020165.1:0-11562 GCA_036023255.1 Mitrocomella polydiademata
TTTAGTCTAAGTACATTAAGCAGCAAAGCAGTTAAGCTTTTTGCGCTGAGGTTCGCAGCGTCCCGCTGTTTTATTTCTGATTCAATTTGCTGTAGATGCGCCAAATTAAAATCTGAGTCGAAAATTTTATACGAATAAGGTATCTGATTTTGAAGGTGAAGAAAATTCCATAACTTTATAATGTCAATTTTGTTTTTGATCTGTAGGGGAGCTGCTGAGCCGGTTAGATGTAATTGTAAACAATTGGCTACAACGTGAGTTTCTGTTATTTTCAGTGCTTTCTTCTCGGCACTTATTGCATTTATCGTTAGTTCAAAAAATGAAGATGTAACTCGGAACGAAAAATATATGTTATATTGTACTCGGTACCGTGCGAGTACGAATTGATAGTACGAACATTTACAACTCTTTAGAGTTTGGACAAACTATAAGTTAGTGTCTTTGGGGAATTTGCGAATAGTAAATTGTACTATTTTTCTCATTCAGGCGATCTGTTCAAAAAGATGGACCAAATAAAGGTCGACAATTCTATTGTTGTTCAAAACCACGTGATAAACAGTGTCAATTCTTTCAATGGGCAGATGAAGAACCACGTGACCAGCAAGGAGGAGGAGGAGGAGGGAACTTTCGAGGTATCCTGTTGTTTAATATTTCATTATTTCTCTACTGCAGTATTTTGTTTATCGCATCTTTTATTAAATGATTATCTGGTTCTGACAAAAACATTACCTTGTTGGCTGAAATTTTTGCGATTTGAAAGGTTTGGCTAGGTGAATTTTTCCGTATGGTTTTTTGCGGCACCTTTGCATTCATGTTAATCTGCCATTATTATTTTAAATTTCCTTTGCTATTTTATAAAATTCTTTATTCCTATAATATCAAAAAATTGCCAAAGATAGTTATCGATTCGTAAAAGTCTAATAAAATGAGGGATCCCAAGTTTTAGCTTGTTTTCTAGGCAAATACTTGTGTGGCTTTGACTAATGACCAATACATTTTGAAATAAACATCTTCACTTTTCGAGACTAACTTGTCAAAAATAATTTTACTCAGTAAAGGAAGACAAAGTGTTGGTCCAAAATATGAAAAAATCTCAAAGGGGGAGAGAGGACAAATTTCTTCCTCCTCCTCCCTGGTCTTGATAGGGTTAATGAGAAAGTTTTCGTTTCCACAGGTGAAAATACAGGCCATGGAAATGGGATGGGGAATGAGCAAGTAAAGTGCGAATGTAATCAAATTGCTCCCATGTAAGTTTTAACTATACTATCGTTTAAAATCAATTGTACTGTAGGCTATATGAAATGACAAATAACGTTAGATCTTTTAAACGCATCAAAATTACAAATAACATGAACCATTTCTAGCTTTTTTCAAAACAATCTGCACTTTAATTATTCTTATATCCAAATCTGCTTTTCGCACCAAACTGATTTTAGTATCTGCGATTGAGACCAGGAAAATTTAGAGTTTAATCCTCGCGAGATACTATTCTTCTCATTCAGGCGATCTGTTCAAAAAGATGGTCCGAATAAAGGTCGACAATTTTATTGTTGTTCAAAACCACGTGATCAACAGTGCCAATTCTTTCAATGGGCAGATGAAGAACCACGTGACCAGCAAGGAGGAGGAGGAGGAGGAGGGAACTTTCGAGGTATCCTGTTGTTTAATATTTCATTATTTCTCTACTGCTGTATTTTGTTTATCGCATCTTTTATTAAATGATTATCTGGTTCTGACAAAAACATTACCTTGTTGGCTGAAATTTTCGCAGGTGGAAATTTTTGCGATTTGAAAGGTTTGGTTAGGTGAATTTTCCCGTATGGTTTTTTGCGACACCTTTGCATTCATGTTAACCTGCCCTTATTATTTTAAATTTCCTATACTATTTTATAAAATTCTTTATTCTTACAATATCAAAAAATTGCCAAAGATAGTTATCGATTTGTAAAAGTCTAATAAAATGAGGGATCCCGAGTTTTAGCTTGTTTGACTATAAATGACCAATACATTTTGAAATACACATTTTAAAACATTTTAAGTAACTTGTCAAAAATAATTTTACTCAGTGACGTAAGACAAAGTGTCAAGTTGGTCCAAAATATGAAAAAAATCTCAAAGGGGGAGAGAGAGAGAGAGAGAAAAAATTTCTTCCTTCCTCCTCCTTGGTCTTTTTAGTGTTAATGAGAAAGTTTTTGTTTCTACAGGTGAAAATACAGGCCATGGAAATGGAATGGGGAATGAGCAAGTCAAGTGCGAATGTAATCAAATAGCACCCATGTAAGTTTTCAATTACTATCGTTTAAAATCAAATGTACTGTAGGCTATATGAAATAACAACTTTTTTAAACGCATTAAAAATACATGAACCATTTCTAGCTTTTTTCAAAACAATCTGCACTTTAAGTATTCTTATATCCAAATCTGCTTTTCGCACCAAACTGATTTTAGTATCTGCGATTGAGACCAGGAAAATTTAGAGTTTAATCCTCGCGAGATACTATTCTTCTCATTCAGGCGATCTGTTCAAAAAGATGGTCCGAATAAAGGTCGACAATTTTATTGTTGTTCAAAACCACGTGATCAACAGTGCCAATTCTTTCAATGGGCAGATGAAGAACCACGTGACCAGCAAGGAGAAGGAGGAAACTTTCGAGGTCTCCTGTTGTTTAATATTTCATTATTTTTTTTTAGTCTTTGATTTACTTTTATTTGGTATTACACGGTCCGCAATCCGAAGTCCGCAAAAATTACCTCCGCGAAAAATATCTTTCTTTTTTAAAACCAATGCAAAATTAGCCGAGAATAGTGTTAATTGAGGGAACCCTTGACTAGACGCTACAACGTCTTAGGAAGTACAATTTGGACTTTTTCGCATCCGCAAAAATAGTCCCCTGAAAAAATCGAAAATATGCTGATCGGCGAGGTATACCTTTACCTTATCATAAGAAACAACATTTATAGGAAATGAAATGTTAACGGCTGTTCTAAATTAATTTTCACCTTTCTCTACTAGGTGGCGGTGGTGCTTTTCGTGGGAGAGGACGAGGGCGTGGTGGGGGCGGTGCAAGAGGAAAAGGAGGAGGCGATGGTGGAACAAGAGGGAAGAAGAGAAAATGTGGTTGTTGCGGACAAGAAGGTAAAAAAATTACCACTCAACATTTGTATTCATTTTTAATGGTACTAATTTTCACGCGTTTTGGTTCACATTTTTTGGCCATTTTAATACTAAAAGTCTCAGATTTTCAAAATATCTTGAAAGTAGAAACATATAAAAACCATTTATTTATTCAAAATTAAGTTGAAGCTTTTTCGGATAACATTCATTATATGAGCCTTTCCCGCAGATTAAAATTGTATCAGTAATAGATAAAGTTTCGTACGTTTAAGAGCTGCTTTACAAGGCCGCACTGACTCATGTTATGCACAGGTCGGTTCAATTACATTAGACGCGGCGTTAGTGCGACATTATAAAGCAAGCCTAAAAAGGATGAGAAGTCATTTATTAAGCAATATTTCCAACTAGTTTTGAGCCTGGGCATAGATAAAGTATGTTCGCATAAATTAAGTTTTGCGTAATAAATATCTGCGGTAAATTGTAGGCTAGTCTTGTGTAAAGAACAATAGAACTTATCCGTAAATTGCTAAATTCTGAGCATTTAGTTTGAATTTGTGTAAGTCGCTTTAACAAAATTATGGGGAAAGGAAAAAAGCTGATGAGTAATAATACAAGGATTTTATTCATACGAATAAAGCATAAATATATAATTACAATATAGTAAAAAATCACAAAACAAAGAACGGTATAGAAAGCCCTTGCAGCAAGTTTCCGAATGTAAACACAAATTCGGAGTCACTGCTTATTGAAAGTGAATTTATTTTTTCAAGTTCTGGCTTCTATCATTTGTATCAAAAGTTTTTCCATCTCGCTTTGACTCTCCATCAGCTTCTACATACAAAATGGATAAGTTGTTAGTGTGAGTGTTTTACTAGGAAGAAACTATTTACGGGAGAAATCCGCAAAAAGATCTATTCCCGCAAAAGTTCATAATTTGCGGTTAGGCTGAACCGCTTAAGTTTTTTCCGCAAACGTTTGTTACTCTAAAGTAATTTAATAAGTGAGATCAAATTATGATCCATTGAATCATCTTACTGTCATCCGACATAAAGTGACTTAAGCAATATTCAGGTTACACATTATAATTCACATTATATAATATCAATACAACAATATCAATACAACTCACCAAATTTGTTCTGCGAAGTTCTTTAACTTCCTCATACAGTGAACGAACTAGAAGCTTTATTTCATTGTTCGAACCGCAGCACTCTTTATCGTGACTTGTATCCAAAGTTGTTTGCTGTCGTGCAACCTCCACGTCATCCTGCCCACCAACGATTTCTAGAAGTTTGGCCTAGTAAAAAAAAGTATATTTATTTCGTTACTTACTGTTATGAATTTATTGTTCAAGGTTATCTAAAGTGTAAGTCTGCCCGGCAAAAGAAATAGATATGATATGGATGAAACCATATACATGCAAGTATTTTTTATACAATTTTAATTACCACAGTGTGTCAGTTGAAAAAAGTGCGATAAATAAAGGGTATTTTACAAGATATACTGTCTGTTGTTATTTGTCTTGAACAAAGAAGTCGTAAAATCCTGAAACTGTTTTCATGAGATTTTAATGTGAATGAGATAATATTCGGTGGTCTTGAATTTAGAAATATTGCTTTTGGGCAAGGTAAAACATTTTTATTGAAAGATTTTAAATCATTCTCTAACAGCTTGGCTACCATTTCGAAATGCGTACAAACAAACATACCAAATTTTTCTTTTATACAAAATACCGCTTTTTTATGATACGCATTAAATTAATGAACACGATATTGATGTTCTTACCCGATTTTTCTTTCCTCTTCTTTTCTTCGATGCCTTCTTCTTCTTTTCGATTTTGGGTTCGGCTGTACCATCCATGGTTTCGCTTTTGATTTCACAATCTTTCGTTGTTCGAAGCTCGAAAAAGTGATGATAGTCTGGGTGCTTTATAAAGTTGTTCTCGATTGTTGATAACTCATTTATGTCATCTAAAAAAAGACATTTGTTATTCTCATTCACGCCTTTTTAGTTCAAGCCTGGGCGCTTCTTAAATTTTGATAAACTGCAGCCTTTAAATGTTCTTGAAAAATCATGTTATTGCCCAAAGCATCTTGGAAACTTATTCAATCTTGGTGTTACTTTAGTATTTATATAAACAAGCCTGTGTTTTCACATGCAATTTTTCTTCATTACCTTAATCTGTATTAATTAATAACGTAAAACTAATTGCGGGATCAATTTTTACGAATCGGAGGCAAAGATTTATTTTTGCGAATAGAGCTCTTAAAAAAACATTTGCGTAAATGGGCTAAATGCTGCATTTCTATTTTTTTCGTGTCTTTATGTAAAAGATTCAGTATAGTTACCTCCAACGGCGATAATGATTCCCTCGTAAAATCTAACTTTGATGACGATAGCATCACGTTGATTCTTGGGACAAACAGGATTTTCCAAGAATTTCCGAATAGGCGAGTCGTCGTCGACCACCTTCGAATTTTCCGTTATAAAAGTTTTTTCTTCCGGAAGGAAGGCCAAAACATATCTTGGAAGTGGTGATTCTCGTATTACTGACATCGTTGCGTGTGTAGTTATAAATATCGACAAAGGTCTATTTATTATCGTATTCCAATTTAGAAGCTGACCCCCTGGATAAAGTTACATTATCAGCAGTTTTCTCTGGAAAACCGGGGGTTTCAAAATCATAACTTTTGTTGGTAGATATAATAGGGCTAAATTAGGCGGTTTATAAAAAATTATCACTTCTCAAACAATTAGCGTTTGAAAAGTGTGAGAACAATTACATTGAATTACTTGAAGATAATATAATAGAGGTAAATTATATAGGGTAAATAATTATCATCTATTAGTATTTAAAGGGGGTGATAATGATATCGAGTTACTGAAAAACTTAATAGGAGAAGAATTTTGTCGGTACTCTTTTAAGTTTAAGTCCATATTTTAATTGAAGACACAAAAGGGGTAAGTTAGGTTGTTTATTACTTTTATAATAAATTATCATTGATTTGTGTTTGAAGAGGGATTAATTACATCGAAATTAGTGAATTAATTAGATAGAAGGAGGGGTATTTGTCAGTACTATTCAAAATATTAATTGATATTCCCAAAACGGTTTGAATTTCTGTTTTGAAATTTATTTAGATTTAATCATCGAGATACTATGAATAGAGATATAGATCTTTTTTTAATATACGCTTGTCCCAAGCATGCATTCAATTCTCAGGGGAGCTGTAACTCTATCTGCAAAATCAATTGTTATCATTGATTATTAGTACTAGTAATGATATGGCTTTGAGCGTAATTTGGGATTAATCGAGGGCCTATTAACCCAAAATTACCCGAAAAAGGCATGTCATTACTGGTTAATTATATGGTAACTAGCTGGTAAAAAAGAATTGTTGAATGTTGAGGAAACAATTTTTGCAAAAAAATATTTTTTACATGAATTGTAGAAATGAAGAAAAAAGTTTTGGGCAAAAGAAATTTAGATTTTTTGGAACGCAGGGTAAATACATTGGAATGCAGGTCAATTACAAATCCCGAGGGGGCAATTACAAATCCATACAGCGGGCAATTACAGATTAATATCCCCTATATATATTGGAGCGCGCAAGCAAAATGAAATCCACCATATAATTAAACATAATTGATCACACTTGACGGACTTCTATTGAAAACAACAAAATTATACGCATAATTTCGCAAACGTTAGAGAGATATAAAACAGGAAATCCTCTATCAATGGGTAAAATATACCCGTTTTTGGAACGAATTTTAAGCTAAGAGTAACTTTATTTGAAAGGGATCAAAGAGGGGTTTGTTGTTTGGAAGATATTACATGTTGAAAGTTTTCATTAAAAAGGCTTTTACTCCCTACTTATGTTCATATTTTTTGTTTATTTCAAATCCATGTAATAAACAATAATAGTTTAATTATAGCTAAAAAATTCAAGACTTAATTAAGCTTGGGCTCATTACAATTGATGATTTTGCAAAAAAATGTAAGACCCTATCGAGAATTTGAAATCTAAAACAGACCTTACTTTAGGACGAGCATGATGGTATTTTTTATAACCTATAATTAACTACTGACAAAAGGATTTGGAATAGACGCTCTATCTCTATTCATAATATTTTGACGATTAATCGTGAGTTTTTTATGCTAAATTACGTGAGTTGCGTGCTAACGTGGTACAATATAGTTTCATTTGGATCCAAAGTCCTTGCGGGCACCCTCGTCCTACCGACTCGAAAATTACAGTGTTTATAATATACAGATACAGTCTTATCCTAAATTAATCTTTAATTACACTTGTGAACCATGCGATAAAAATGTGTTACTATATAATTTTTTGATGTAAATAATGTTTTTTCTCTCGTCCCTAGGGCACAACAAGAAAAATTGTCCGTTTTCAAAGTGACACCGACACCAACACACAAAAGAAATTTCCACCTCAATTGTTATTTGTAAATTATGTAGTTATATACAGGTTCTTTTTCAGATTGCTCCTTATTACAAAAATTGATTTGTAGTTTTTCGTTCTCTATCCTCAAGGAAAGGAAGTTTCGCGGTTTTTGTACTTTTTGCGAAGTTTCCTGACTGACCCTTTCCGTAAAATAATTGCCTATCGATTCAAATTTCAAAATGGAAAATTCGATAAAATAATTTTTTTTGTTGTTGAAAATACATACTAAAAGTACCGTAATTGATTAGGCGAATAATCGCCCTTTTCTGAGCCAAGACATTCAATTAGCGTCTCTTGCAGATTTTTAAAGATACTTCCTTAGATCTTTTTGGCCCTATATATATTCTTCAGAAAATTGGACTTTTAAATAAAAGGGGCCATATCTATGATTAATTGGTGATTTTCTCATCTTTGTAATGTCCTTGGTTATACAGTTATTCAAGAACTTTCTAATGGTATAGTTTATTTTATTTTTCAAGATTTTTAAATTTTGGGTAATTCGGATCCCTAGTTCATTAAAGTTAGTTAGTAGTGATCACGTTATCTCTGTTAGTAGTGATCACGTTATCTCTGTTAGTGGTGATCACGTTATCTCTGTTAGTAGTGATCACGTTATCTCTGTTAGTGGGCTTTTAAGTTTTCCGCTAGTTGAAAGCGGTGTCTTTAACTACGTCTTGTGTACTTTTATGGAAAATTTTGATTATGGCCTCGAAATTTTGCCGATTTTAAATAATTTCTGAGCGGATAATATACAAATAAGGATATTTTACAGACCGGTCCGTATTTTACTAAAAATTATCTCTAGAATCTTAATGTTTACTTTATTCCAAACTTAGTATGATATATGGTAGATAATAAAAAAACATATTTCATAAAAACCACGTGACCATCGCGACCAGATATCGAAAAATAAACATTGTGCAATCCATTTTATCCGTCGGCTTGAAAATATAATAGTCCAGGAACCAGAAGGTCAATTCATCCCCACCTTTAATACCGGAGAAAAATCTGTTGATATTTTCATATGGGGATATTAACTTTTCAGGTGGTTTTCAGTCCAAACCGTTTGCGATATTAGCTCTCCGAGGGCCTTTTAGTATACCCTTTCCATTGACACACGAAACAGAAAAATAAAAGTTTTCAAATTCAAATCATGTTTGCATCAGTGAATATATCTTGAAGAGTAGATGAAAAAAATGGTATTGTTTTGTCATATTTTGATTTCTGGTTGCAGATTTATAAGGGTTCATAGTCTTTCCCCCCATTATCCGGGAAGAGAAAAGTTTATTAATTTCCAAGAATTTTTAAAATACACATGAGTTTTAGACACAGCACTTAGCTTTATCTTTGTATCTTAATGAGGTTTGAGCTATAATCGTTAACTTTCCTTTGTTCCATTTTATAATTTATATATGATATGTTTACGAGAAAGAATTCAGGGTTAAGTAGGGGCGGGGGAAAATCTAACCATACCTGTACACAGAGTGTAATATAAAGATAAAAATTTATATTAAACGAATATTTTTTGCTATAGAGATAGATTCTCACTTGGGACTAATAATTACAATTATAGCAACTTTCATTTTGAACATACAGTGTGATTCAGAAAGACTGCATGCAACCCTAAAAATAAATGGATTTCACTTTTGGTAACCATATCGTATCGAAGCGATTTTTGCAGTATCAAAAAGAGAATTCAAAGAGCTTTCCAAGTATTTAAAAATCTTAATTCTTAATGACAAATTATTTTATGATCAATTCTCACCTAAACTACAATTTACTATAATTTACCAAACACTTGCCACTACCGAAATTTTGCATTTATACTTCCGCGCTCAGATCGGCGTGACAAAAGTAAAAAATTGAGCAGTTCTTGTTTTTGTCTGTTAAATGTCAGCAAACAGCTCTTGCACCACAAAACTGTTTTTGTTACGGTCACAGTTTTGTTTCATCATATATTATATCAGCGGTTTGCGTTGGTTTGCTGATACAGTTTTGTAAAATTATGCCAAACTTTTCTGACAGATTGACTGATGTTTATCACAAATAAATTCACTCGAATAAATCACTCTGATAGTTCTAAACAGCCTGTACAGTAGAGAAGAAAGTCCACCATCAGTGCATTTCATAACCAACGTGACTGAACCAGGGCCAGGTAGAACCATCATTAAAAACCTTTGTCATCATGTTCAAGGGTTTGTGAATGTAACCTTTCTGTAACAGACTCAGGTAGATGCAAAGAATAACTCCAGAACTCCAGTTTTAGACAGTTAGTAGATGTTAGAGCATACGTTTGTACCCTGCAAAAAGTTCTTTGAGAAATTCATACTGGTTACGCTTAGTCTAATGGCGGAAAACCATGACAAACTTCGAACCGACACTGAATTGGTCGGATATCGGGTTAAAACGGGGAAATCGGAAAATAAAAAGCGTGTTAAGATAGATATAGATAGACCACTGATTTCAATATCTTTCACTGCGTGAAATCTAACAACGGCTGAAAGAATTATCTTGACTTTTTTTATAGAAAATACCTTTAACTGTTCCATTTGAGTCGGTCTTCACGTTGCAAACAATTAAATGACAGTGTGTTACGTTGGATATGGGAATCCCACTTTGCTCTGCTTTACTTTTTAAGCAAATTGCTGCTGCGGTGGTCTGTGCGCAATACTCTGTTTTTCCATATTCTATCCCCCGAAAAACTGGGAGACTGAGTACGCATGCGGGAATATTTGTAAACAAAAAACCATGTGGAATATCCGCTAATCCGAGATTTCCGTTGTTAGTTTCCAGTCTACTTGCATATGAGAAAGCATTAGTATTGCGCACAGACCACCGCAGTGGCAATTCACTTAAAAGGCGAAGCAGAGCAAGAGCGGGAATGTTTCGTAGACTAGGAATACCACACTATTCAAATTATTTAGATTGCATTTTAAAACAGATATTGGATTTTAGATTGCGCGTTCACTTTTGTCGCGCTGGAAGGACGCTTCGTCTTCAATGTCGATAAAATCATCTTGGAAATAATTAGCACATACTACTATGGCTATAGAATACACCAAAAATAACTTTGAAGTGATTCGTACATTTTGCACTTTTAAACACAGCTTGTTAAGCTAGTGTCCTTTCGCCACAACGGGTACAGTGGGTCAGAGTAAAAGCGAACATTTTTACGTCATTTCTATTGTTTAAAAGCGAACAGAAAAAATTGGCAAATTTGAGCGAACGTACTTTTTGAATGCCCCCAAAGTTTAGAGGTAAACTAAAATTATGTTTTTCGTTTTCTTAAATGTAAATAGATCAATCATACTACAAAAAATATAAGAACTCAATTCAATTTTAAAAATGTCCCAGTGCTGCCCTCTACTGAAAAATAAAAATGTAAAACGAATCATATTCTTGGTTTTTGACACCTAAAGAGTGATTTTGCAAAATTTATTTGTATCAACAAGTCATAAAACTCATTTCAAATTTAAAAATGTCCCCTTGCTGCCACCTGCTGAAAATTTGAGATGTAAAGTGAAATATATTTTTGGTTTTTGACACCTAAAGTCTTCTTTAGTAAAGAATAATTTTGCAAAATTTATTTCTATCAACAAGTCATAAAACTCAATTCAAATTTAAAAGTGTATCATTGCTGCCACCTACTGAAAAATTGAGATGTAAAATGAATTAAGTTTTATTTTTTTGACATATAAAGAATGACTTTGCAAAATTTATTTCTATCAACAAGTCATAAAACTCAATTCAAATTTAAAAATGTACCATTGCTGCCACCTGCTGAAAATTTGAGATGTAAAATGAATTAAATTTTTGGTTTTTGACACCTAAAGACTGATTTTGCAAAATTTATTTCTATCAACAAGTCATAAAATTCATTTCAAAGCTTAACCCTATTCATACCGGGCTTTTTGGGCCTTTGAATCCCCGGGGGGGGGGGGGGATGGATTTAACCACCCACCCATAATGTTTGATAGGGTA
>JAYRBV010020176.1:0-11555 GCA_036023255.1 Mitrocomella polydiademata
TTTTGGCTAGCTAGCCACAAGGATGAATGTTACTCTGAATGTTATGCTGAATGTAAAACATACTATTAAGTTACTATATATAGTCTATAGTGAAATCTTGTCCCGGCGAAAAAATTAAAAACATTAATTAAAAAAATATTAAAAGAGCAAACTCAAGAGTCCGCGAAATTAGATACCCGCGAAATTAAACCGCGAAATTTAATCCGCTTAATGTAGCAATCAAACAAGTATGTACTTACAGAAGAGCAAGGCGATTTAAAAGCTGCGAAACATCCTGTGCTACTTCTCCTACAAAGAATATTATTTGCAAAAAATGAGTCTAAATACAGATCATAACTGAAAACAAGCGGTGTTATTTTTTCCAAGAGGGTCCTCTACAGTACTTTAATTTCAATCAATAACTTGGATATTGGATTTTGGATTGAAATTTTCAAAGTTGTTACTCTTTGACGTTTCGTTTGAAATGAACATCCGTCTACTTTAGGATATAAAAACCAAGTTGGATGAAGGATGCAAAAAGATTGTCAAAGAAAAGGTCAATGTCTTTTCATACCTTTCATAGGGTGTCCGACTTCTAGCACTGGACGGTTTCGATCTGACAGGGGTGTTCATATCTCTCTTTATGCTACATTTTATTATATTCAATCTGCTTTTTACTAAGAGGTGAGATTTGAATTCTAAAATAGTAAACATTATTAATCGTAGTACATTAAAACCAGTAAGTAATACACACATTTTGACCCACAAAGAAATGTAAAATTAAGTCACTTTATTTAAAGACACACGTTATTATCACGCTATTACCGGAAAGAAATTATTTAAAATCGCAAAAAATTTTCAACTTTCTCCGAACAAAGTATATCAAATGAAATCCGCCCAAAAAATTACACATTCCAAATTATCCCTCGTTCACTTTTGAAATTTTGAAATTCCCCTCGTTTCACTCGGGAATTTTCAAAAATCTCAAAAGGTGAACTCGGGAAATTTATCCCAAATTTCAAATCAAGTACAGTACAAATCAAATTCCCACCAAGTTAAACAAATTTTCCCGCCAAATTTAATTCCCGTAAGGTTTCTAATGATGTTGTGAATGAACAGATTTCTTCACAATTTTACTGTTTTGGATCGCTAAGTCTTCTCATACTGTTTATTGAGGCCAGATTCCACCTAAGCGCATGCTCGCATGACCTATTGTTTATGAAACAATCGAGCACTGTTTGTTACAATTCTTATTGGTGCACCCGTAGAATTTGCCATCTCTGTACATATTTCGATATTTCACATACTAATGTAAATATTGCGCAATAATACAAAAATAGAGAACCTGATACGCACTGAAGTGGAAGTCGGGTTTGTTTTGTGAATGTTGCCACGGGTTTCCTAGAAACTTCTCTTTATCATTTCTACCTTCCCTAAACTGAATACAGCTAAGATATGAGATTTATATAGTCGCTTCTCAATATCACTCATCATAAAGGCAAATCTTTGAGCAGCTGAAAAGATTCTAGTAAAACCAACGTAATACATACTAAAATTGAATATTTATTTTAAAATTCATAGATTTATTCAATTCAAAAATAATTTAACATTCTTTAAAGTGTTGACCTCTTTATAAAGAAGTAAAATAAGCTATGTATCCACTGTATATACTGTACTATTGTACACTCTCCATGCATCTTTATTTCATTGAAACCAATAAAAGGATTTAAAAAATACCACAATGAAATACGAAATAAAATAAAAATAATGAAATAATTGATAAAACTTTTGTGAAAGATTCCACTTGAAGTCAAACACATTAAAAGGAAATCATTTAATGAGATTGTTATGAACTTAATGGAAGGCTTGCTATAACAGTGACGTACACATAACATACTCAAGCTTCTGTTGTGGTTTGTGGTACAGTGTGGCCTTCCACCTTCCATATGTTCTGTATACGCCTTTGAGCTACCATATAAAAGAAAAAAAAACCTAAATTTGAATTTTAGAAATGAGACAAAATAATGCGCTTGATCCTCAATAAGAAATAACACTAAAAGATTTGTATTCTTCATCAAGCAATGATTCTAACGTTACAATATCTGTCGGAAATTTGTCATGCAACATCAGTCCACGCTCCAAATTGACATCCAACTCTTCAATAAACCCAAACCAATAAATTACAAGCCCAGGGCCAAATCGATTCGTGTAGCTCCAAAATTGGTTTTCCAAATAGCCACTGTGAGACTCTTCATCCCCGAAAAGGGCTTTACTTTCAATCCAGTGTATCACATGGTTTTTAACTAGGACAGGAACGACCAGTTTGAAATCAGGTGTTTTATCATAGCCTTCTTTACGTAAAACATCCTCGTGAAAATAAGCAATATCTTTTTCTGATAGTGTATCATGGAGCAGTTTTTCATACTTCAATCCAATGTCTCTTTTTATAGATTCTATAATGGGGCCACACAATTGGTCATTCTTAATACACAACCCGACTTCTCGTGACAAAATTGGGTCTGGAATTTCATTTGGTTTCTTAATACAATGGCTAACAACAGCTTTAGAAATAGTTGATTGTGAATTATCTTTTAATAACTCCTCGAGTAAAACTCTTGCCAGCAGAGTAGGTGGATAGTCAATATCATCTGCTAACCTACAAACAAAGCCTTCTTTTTCCTTTCTTGAAACACTTATGTGGTATCGATATACATATTTATTAACTAAGCTTCTTTTGTGGTGTTTGGAAAATTCCTTTTTAACTTTTCTTTGGTAAATTTGTGAGTAAATACTGGAAAACGTATCTGGAGAAAATGAAGGATACCTTTCAGCCAAGTATTTAATGCAATCATCCCTTTTTCTTTTTTTCTCAAGTATTTCACCTGCTATTTTCTTGTACTCTGAAAGTCTCATTGGGTCTTGAATTTCAGTTTACTGCATCCAACTATTTTTTTTACCTTAAATGAATAAACAATTTCTTATAAAAAATAAAGATTTCCATTATTTGAAATAAAAGCCTAGGAATAAAACTTGATTTTCTCATTTGGTACCTAGACACGGTGGCCACTCATTTGAAAGTCAAATTCCAGGATTTTCCAGGATAACTTTTCCAGGAGTTTTTTTACTTTTTATTACAGTAGGGGAAACCAATTCATAAACACAAAAACACAAGGCACAATTGGCATGTACTGTAAGTTTTATCCTGTGTCATGAAAATTTGGAATATTTAAGACTCTTCTCTATTATTCTGCAAAATGAACTCAAAAATACCAATCAGAAAAGTGTATGCGGCCATCCTAAATAGATTTCCAGGACTGTGGCAACCCTGCTAGAAAAAACAGACACGTTCAGAGGCAGATCTAGAACTGATGTAGGACACACAGAGGAGAGTGTGAAATGTAATTAAAATACCAATTGGTGTGAATAATCGCAATTGGTAATGACATTTTGATTGTCTTCGCATATCTTATGTAAGTTGCCTCTGACATTTAAATTCTAGCTTTAGCTTTTTAAAATTTAAAACTCCAAATGAAATATGACATAATATAAAAGTAAAGTGTGTCTCATGGGTCCTGCATATAACATCGCCAAATTCAGAGACAATAAAGAAAAAATTCTCAATAAATCAATTCTCAAATAAATTGGTTTTATTGGAATCCAACAATGAATTTTTTTTTTATTATTTGACAATATATTTCGTTGATCCACCATTAGGTCTAGAAACAAATGTAAAAGCAGTTAAAACAGTTAAAACAGTTAAAACAGTTAAAAAAATCTAAAATACTACAACTACAACTACTAAATTGGTTTTGCCTGTACTGTATGCTAGTTTTTTCCACATTTACAGTTACATGAATTATGTAACAAGAACATTTGTCTTCAGAAAATAAAGATTCTAGAAAATAAAATGTAGTTAATAGTGTCTTTAGCATTCATACTTTTAAGAGCTACCTGTTACCTACATGAAAAGTTGTTTATTATCCAGAAAAACTATTTTGTTATCAACACTTCTACGGCCTTTAAAGTAATTTATAGGCAGTGTTTATTCTGCCAGTAACAGTAGACTAATCGTAGGATAGGACTTTTAAAAATCAAACAGTAAGGTAAGGCATATACCAATAAAAATTTAAAGCTTTAAAAAATAACTTGTCACAGGAGAAACTCGAACCAATTACCAAGTGATTACCTGCTCTACCACCGCTGTAGGTTCGATAATGATTAAAACAATTAGAATTTAAAAATATGAAAAAACTGTTTATATACAGAGTGTCTGTAAAAAACTGGCTCAAAATTTAATAACATAAAAAAAACAATCACTTATTAATTTATGTTAAGAAAAAAAAGAGCAAATTTTACGAGAAGCAGAATCTAATTAGTGTCGTTATGGTCATTTTGACTATCATAAAATAAAAGTCTGTAGTGACTGAAGTCGTTAGACCTCATGGGTATTTCAAACTGAAACACATTAAGGGTGTATTCCATTCAGCACAAACCAAAAAACAACTCAACTAAAAACCATTTGCACGAAAGGAATGTGTTTTGGTCGATCTGGTAGAGTTTTGGTAAATCAAGACAAATTCACATGCAATGTCTTCTATATTAACAAAGTTCGGGAAATCGAGTCTTTCACAACTTTCCATACACAGTAATATTTGCATATAAAGATTGAATGGCAAAATTTAATCATTTAGTTTATACAGCAAAATCCAGTCACAGAAAACCTCACGCATAGAGGTTTTTCATCTTGCGCATATAACAAATAAATGTCAGTACGGCACTTTCCCTCAATCTGGGGACTCACCCACCAATCAAGGGTCTGTACCGCATTCGAATTCTGATTAAACTGCTAAATTGAACCTCACAATCGGGTAGCTTTTTCCTGATATCGGGCTTTTTCTAAAATAAAATTTAAGACTTTTTTTGGTTTGCAATTGGGCATTTGGATACTCAAAAGGGCACCATGATTTTTAACCCACATAATTGTGATCGTACAGATGGGCTGTTGTGTAGGTAATGTAATGGCTTGTCCCTTTTCACAGCTAAAATCCAAGATTACAGTGCGATATGAAATATGTCTATTTCGGCGCGTGTGCCAAAAATTGGGAAACTTTTATGAGAAGTTTGTATGGCAAAAAGAGGATTTGTAATTTTAGTGTCGGCAGAATAATTCCTACGATTAGTCTAACAGTACCAACAAAATAAACACTGCCTAATTTTTAATTTGTCATCATAAAAGCCTATTTTAGTGGTCACTGTTATATAGAAACAAAATAAGAAGTTACATTTATAACATTTTTTATAGAAGACACTTTCTGTGCTATTTCTTGTGTTTGTTGACGTTAATTGAACCTAAAATCGATTTGTGAGTGACCCCTTAATTAGAGGCTACGTCCAATCTCTGAAAGTAATCTGCCTCTTTTTTCAAAAAAGACAGACTCGCTTTAATTATAGCCTACAAATATTTTCAAAGTCCAAATCGACCGTCAGGGGTTCAAAAATCTTTTGGCATCAATTTAAAGAAAGAAAATTTATATTTATATTGTGTTCAATGAGTAAGGCAATTTTATCATGTCCAGCAAAGCAAAGCAGTGTTTGTAGACTTTATAAAAGTTGTTCTGCGGGAATATCATAAAATATTGGAAATCGGGAAAAACGGAAGGTTCAAAAAAAGTTAGGTAAGAAGGAAAGACTAAGTCTAGAGCAGTAGAGTGAAGGCTAGAAACTTTTCACTTTATCTTTTCTTTTTCATTTAAAAGTCTCTTTTAGTAAAATAAAGAGGAAATATTTTTCTTAAACTTTTGTCACCCTATTCGCGTCGAACCACTGCCGGTCGATTTGGACTTTGAAAAGGTAGGTAGTAGGTAGGTAGATAAGTATTTATTTACCGTTTCAAGTATATATACAAAATTGTCTGTTTTTTGCCTGTATTTTGAAAGTCTATGAATATACATTATACATTAGAAACAGAGTGAAACCTGGAATTACTAAAGATCAGAACAGATGAGTTTTTCATATTGATAGGTTATGCTCTGAGAAAAAATCAGCTTGCGTCGCTATTGTTTTTTTGTTTTTAGACTGCGGCCAGAGCTTTAAAGAAAAGTGGTTGCCGTAAGGAAATAATAGGCGTTTACGGCTCTTTTTTTTGTTGCTGTTTTTTGTAGTTAAACTCCTTAAATGGCTACAATTTCTGTTTCGGTACAGTTCCCCCGACTGTCAGAGATTGAACGTTGTCTCTTACTTCCGACCCCTTACTGGAGACTTCATAACATCAAAAACGTCATCAAGATTTTCAAAACCAGACCCCCTGCCTTGTTGACAAGCACTTTTGTATCGAGACAAACTCAATCTTCTTGACAAAAACGATTATTAGCAAAACTGCTTCGATATTTCACTCATATAAGATTTTATTTGAGATACCACATCACACATACCTACCATGCATTCATTACTGATTACCTACCAATAACCAGATATTTTTTTTGATATATACCTACACTCTGTAAACTGTAATGCAAAGAGAGGATATAAAAATTCTCTACAGTGCTATAAAACACCAACACCATCACCAAATCAACAGGTAAAACAACAAAAACAAGAAGGTATAAAAAAAAAATTTTGTTCTTGCCTGCCCTGATTGAGATTGGGTACACTAGCTACGAAATATTTCAAACTGCTGAGAAAGACATTGAAAAGAAAGATCTTTGGACTTCTTTTCCATAACATTCCGTTATTTTTCATGAGTGTACGAACCATGTCAGCTGCATTTTTGTATTTTTCAGACCAGACCATGGCCGCCATTTTGTTTCGAAAATGTTTGTTGACAAAATTTCCCGCGTTTTTGAAACAAGTAAGGCCTGGTTTATACCTGGCAAATTTTTACTATAACCAAAACAATTTACAACTTTTTTATTTTTTTAATTCATTATTTTCTCATGATTTATATCAGCATATAAAGAAGACATTCGGTAGAGATAAAGACGTTCTTTTAAAAGGTTTTTCCTGTTGTCTGCTTATCTTTAAAAGCAAGGGCCTGTATACACTTTGTAATTGTAATAGAAACCAATGTTTTATTATGAAACTTCCTTTCTTTCTCTTTCTATTACTGAGAGTAATTCACTGCTTTTATCGCTGTTCTGAGAGGTTTTTTTTATACTTTTATACGTCAAGGAGTATAATTCATACAAAAGAAGTTCATCCTAAAGGACACCTACGATGGAACGCAATTAGAAACCAGCTTTATATTACGCAAAACGTAAACAAAGCTAAAAAAGTTTTTTCTCTATTCTGATTGGCTATCGCGGGTGAGTCACAGCGATCTGATTGGTGCATTTATGAAAGATAAAAAGTTCACATGCTTTTACCGCCCTTTGTACTAGGATTCCATTCATTTTATAAAAACCGTTTCGAACAGTTGCTGGCAAAACAGCTTGTGTAATTGTAATCGCTTTTGAGTTTATTCGTTGGTTAGTAAAAACTCAAAAACAGACACATATACTTTCAGAAGACATGTCTGATACAGAGAGAGAGAAAATTACAGAAATATCACTAGCCAAAATTGAAAATTCAAAAGCAAGGAAAGGAACTGGTAAGTTACATAAAAGTTTATTGGTGAACTCGCTACTCAATCGTGTAAGAGGAACCGAAACTGAGAATACACAAACCGAACCACTGATGAACTATAGAGAACCTAAACTGATGGTTGATATAGATGTTGACGATCACGACATGTTACCATCGTTAAAAGAGAGGACTATTTATCAGCAACGATACACACAACCGCCTTCAACTCGAAAACAAAGCTCTTTAATATCGAAACTAAACACAAGATCACTCGGAAAAACAGACATTTTACAAAGGACAATCGTAAGCTGTGATGATTCCATCGAAGCTAAAGAAAATATTCAACGTAAAGACACATTACCATGCGAATGTTTAAAACTTTCGCTATGTTGTTCTACTTGTGTTGTTGGTTTACCAAAACGGTCAAAGAAAAGACTTCACTCGATTGAAACATTTGAAGACGATTGCCCAAAGAAAAGGCTGCGATGTTTATGGACTCCTAATATAAATGCGAAAGGTCAAGATACATCTTTTTCTGTTACTAGTTTGTCTTCATTGTTTGGGAATTTAGTGGCTCATTCAGACTCTGAGAAAAGTTTGGATTTGAGAAATAAGTTTGTATCAGCAATGGTAGCATGCTAGTTTATCGATAATGTTCTCGCAGAGTGCGTGGTGTTGTTTTCAGCCCGTCACCGATATTACGTAAAAGTGTTTACCCAACGGAAGTCGTAAAAATTTGTTTACGTTATCGAAGAAAGCTGTAAAGGAAAATTAGCAACACATTCTCGTTGTTCTGATAATTGGAGACCAATCAATCAAGCAATCGTCAAGAGAGATGGGGGTAAATTATCGTTAATTGTTAAAGAAATGCTATCCAACGCAGAAACGAAAGAAAAAAGCCGGTATATTATGCCATTATTCTTGAATGAATGCGTCTACAATAATGGCATTCATTGCCCTCTGACTCGTCAAAAATTAAGAAGAGAAGAATTGGATTGTTATGAATTTTGGTTTCGCCCATTCACTACTATATTGAAATGCTGAATTGAACATTTACGTAGATTCATTGTTAGGGCTGTTTAAACTTTAATGTTTCATTTTTGCCCCTGTCGAAAACGTGTTTGCGATTCATTCTCAATTATATTCATAGATCGCTTGAGTAACTCACTCGAATCAAATCAAAAATCTCTACGCAACAGATCTTCATTAAACGATCGTTAAACCAACTATTTATTTTTTCAAGTCGAAAACTTTTCGTGAAACTGCCAAACATTCATTCAGACAAGTTGCAGTTGGTTTGTGTTTAAAAAAGTGTTTACATATTTAACGAACGAAAAGAATACATCAAGTATTCAAAAGTTCATTGGATTTACACTTTCAGATGTCAATTTTGAAAGGTCAAGTCTACAATTCTCTAATAATATTTGTGCTCGAGTTTTCTGAATGATTTTTTATTTTTGTTTGTAAACTTTTTCTTGTCGTTTTTATGTCGTGTTGCTCTGATTCGTGTTTTTTCTTTGTGTGGTTGATTTGAAGGTAACAACAAAAAAATAGACGGATTGGCTTTTCACAATGAAATAACTTCATTTCAAATCCTTTCCTCTATTTTTCATTGCAATCAGTTTCCTTTTATTTTATTTTTACTATTATACTTTTGAGTATACAGTCTGTGATGCATTGTGTGTGTTTTTTGTGTTGTAAAAGGTAAATAGAGATCTCACTTTAAACTTCCTGTTTTATCTGAGATTTCTACAGTTGGTAGTTGTGTGTTTTGTGTTTACTACCTTTAACGAATATACTTTATTAATGATACCTCCTGCCTTATACACAGTGGTATATTTTCCCTTTTTTATATGTGAGGGGTATCTATCGATCTGTTAATGTACGATATATAAATATATATACATAATGAAGAAGTATATTAATCAAGTGGTTTTAAAAGAAAAATTTATCGAGAAAACAAAAAACGTTGTAACATATGTAAATAGTTTTTAAAAAAGGAATGAGTGATTGTAAATCGCCATTGTGTTGTTTGTGCTTTTATTTTTTTAGCGAAATTGTCTTTGTATTTTGTGTTGTAACTTTTTGAATGTATTAATTCTTAGCCTGACAATCAGGTTTTTGAACCTCTAAATTTTGAGAGGTGATTCTTTTTTGAGGGAGAAAATACTACTTAATGTATCGTATTTTTCTTTCCTTATGGTGACGTCTATATGGTGTGTTTGTTCTAATTGTTTTTCGTCATTGTGATGCTTCATATAGTAAATCTACTATGTAGTTATATTATGTCGATTTTTTAGCCTGGTTTATTCCATTTATTATAAAGTTTCCACAAAAAAAACTTTAAAAAGAATTTGTAAAAATTTGTTGATACATTTGAGAAAGGAAAAAAGATATAAAGAAAAATATTGAAAAATGATAAATATTTATGCTCCTTTTATTTTTCGTTAAAACCCATACACCCATTTCCTCCAAGTTTTTTACTTCTATAGAACGTGAGCTTCGTCTTTGTAGGGGAGGAACAATGATATTTTTTGTGCTAATTTACATTCTTCACTTGAACTAAAAGCTTTTTCTAAAGTAAAAGTGATTATTCGTTTATCATCCTCTTATTAGAACTCACTTTAAAGATCTAACACGTGGGTTTGTAAAAGCAAACCCAATATGTTTGAAGCTGAGAATTTGATATGAGAAACGATTTAAGTGACATATGTTATGAGAAGGCTCATTGTTTACTTTTTATATGTGTGTGCTAAAAACATTTGCAAACCCGATGATTCAGCTCAAAACACGTTGCAGATTTCACGGTTTTTATTGCTGATGAAAGCTGATATTTGTTTTCTTTTATCTTCTCATCGTATGATGTTTCATGGATAAAGATTCTATTTATATTTCCTTTTGACACCCTCCCTCGTTGTAGAGGTGAATAAAAAATGATTCACAGGCATTTTCCATATTGCTTATCGCTGAGAACTAATACGGTCATTACAAAGCACTTATATTTTCTTGCTTCAGTCATCTTTTAAATCCAATTTCGTTAATTGAAATAAACTGGCTTTCTTAATAAATTTAAATACGTTTCTCTACTCTTGTCAGTATTGTGTTTAAAGTTCTTTTGTGTGCGATAAAGTAGTTTTTTGAATCATGCATGACTAACGAGATAAACTTCTGAATGAAGGATTTTGAACCACAATACAAAGGTCGCCGATGATACTGATTGTCATTTAATTGTTCTTTTTTTTCCTCGAAAGTCAAGTGTGTCAAGACTCGATTTCCGATTACCAACACGTACCCTTCAATATCAGAATAACACTTCATTCATGAATCTAAAGTAATGTTTTACCATGCGTTTTGTTCGCAAACAATTGTAAACATAGCGCCCACGTTACTGTCAGCCCCATTAAGTTTTGATGTTGTATAAGGGTTTTTCCGCCGTGGGAAATGCTATTTATAAATTTTAGCTGTGTATAATCCGCTAGATTGTGGCTACTGTTTTATCAGTCAGTGTTTTGATTTTTAGTCAAACAATTTTATAAGAAAGACCCTTCAGTCAGTTAACCATCTAATCTTCGCACTTGGTAAATGTTGCATATGATGGACTCGTACCATTGTCGGTAGCCAGAGTCGTCGTTGACTCTTTTCACGCTTCCATTTATAGCCAACTCATTTTACGGAGCCGATGTTTATGTTTTTTTAAATCAGAAAAGAGAACTCTCTTTCTTTCCATATCAGATTAATGAAAGGCGCGCAACCGCAAGAATAGTATCTGATCTATATTGTCAGTCGCAAAATAAAAGGGTCGGGGTTTAAAATTACGTTTTTCGCAGACCAATTCAAAAAGTAAACAATTTCTTCATGGCTTGACCTAACGTCTTCTCGAAGTAGCATAAGTTACTTTTGAACAAGGAAGCAAATATAGATATTTACATAAGATTGTGAACTTAAGGGCTCTGTAACCCCTCGGAAAATGAAAGTTTGAATTTTGGAAAAATATTTTGTCAGATGATAGTGTAATA